>JARQOD010008736.1:0-34408 GCA_033576555.1 Oophaga sylvatica
TTTCATGAAATCCCTACTAAAGGCTGCGACACCCAATACGTTTCCTGGACGTTCCTCTCCTTGCCCTGACCCAGTGCTAGTCGATGGTCAGGAAGAATTTGTGGTGGAAAGGATTTTAGATTCCAGGTTGTATAGAAATCAGTTACAATATCTGATTAAATGGCAGGGCTACCCAGTGGAGGACAACTCATGGGAACCGGTCAATAACGTTAATGCTCCTCGCTTGCTCCGTCAGTTTCATCAGAGGTACCCACACAAGCCTGGTCTGAGGTCATCCGGAGGTTGTCCTTAAGGGGGAGTAATGTAAGGTTCTATGTATATATTCCTGAAACTCAGTTTGTTCGTCAGCCATTTTACTTTCTGTCTTGCTGCAGCTATCTTGCCCTCAGTCAAAATGGAGTTTCCAGCTTGCATGTTCCCGCCCTGATTCTCTCCTTTGCTTCTTAAGCAGCCACAGCTGAGCAATCAGTGCTTCAGAATCTAGCCTGCAGTGAACCTGTGACTTGACTCCTGTAAGCCTTGGACCTTGTACTCCAGCTATTCCTACTGAGGAACTCTGAAGCACTTGTGGACTCTGAACCCTGCTCTTTGAAAGACCCACGTTTGCATGGACTTACGGTAACAGAGAAGAAGATCCTGAATCTGTATTGGAGAGTGATTGCTGAGCTTGGATTACTCTGGCCTGCTGTGTCTCCTGTTTCTGTGTCTGCAAACTGTGTGACTATTTCTGCCAACTTGTATGAAGTAATACAGGACTTTTCTATATCAAACCTGTGACTCCTGTGTTTTCATCGCACCCAAGCACAAGACGCTATATGAACTGTACTACATACATTACACGCTCACTACCGCTCCAGTCACCGTCTATAGGAGAGGTGGTTGCACACTCTCACTACCGCTCCAGTCACTGTCTATAGTAGAGGTGGTCACACACACTCACTACCGCCCCAGTCACTGTCTATAGGAGAGGTGGTTGCACACGCTCACTACCGCTCCAGTCACTGTCTATAGTAGAGGTGGTCACACACACTCACTACCGCCCCAGTCACCGTCTATAGGAGAGGTAGTCACACACACTCACTACCGCCCCAGTCACTGTCTATAGGAGAGGTGGTCACACACGCTCACTACCGCTCCAGTCACCGTCTATAGGAGAGGTGGTTGCACACTCTCACTACCGCTCCAGTCACTGTCTATAGTAGAGGTGGTCACACACACTCACTACCGCCCCAGTCACTGTCTATAGGAGAGGTGGTCACACACACTCACTACCACTCCAGTCACCGTCTATAGGAGAGGTGGTCACACACACTCACTACCGCCCCAGTCACTGTCTATAGGAGAGGTGGTCACACACGCTCACTACCGCTCCAGTCACCGTCTATAGGAGAGGTGGTCACACACACTCACTACTCGCCCCAGTCACTGTCTATAGGAGAGGTGGTCACACACGCTCACTACCGCTCCAGTCACCGTCTATAGGAGAGGTGGTTGCACACGCTCACTACCGCTCCAGTCACTGTCTATAGTAGAGGTGGTCACACACACTCACTACCGCCCCAGTCACCGTCTATAGGAGAGGTGGTCACACACACTCACTACCGCCCCAGTCACTGTTTATAGGAGAGGTGGTCACACACGCTCACTACCGCTCCAGTCACCATCTATAGGAGAGGTGGTTGCACATGCTCACTACCGCTCCAGTCACTATGTATAGGAGAGGTGGTCACACACACTCACTACCGCTCCAGTCACTATGTATAGGAGAGGTGGTCACACACACTCACTACCGCTCCAGTCACTATGTATAGGATAGGTGGACACACACACTCACTACCGCTCCAGTCACCGTCTATAGGAGAGGTGGTCACACACACTCACTACCGCCCCAGTCACTGTCTATAGGAGAGGTGGTTGCACACACTCACTACCGCTCCTGTCACTATATATAGGAGAGGTGGTGTGAGACAGTGAAGGAATATGTGTTGAATGGGGTGTACATTTCACCTAGGTACTGTGCTGTATGGTATAAGGGAAATGTGTGGCTTTGTAAACCTAGTGGTAGAGAAAGGTCACTACACCTTACATTCAGCACACACTTGCAGTTCAGGCCTGAACTCATTCAGCTGTTAATTAGGAGACCAGAAGTAGGTGTCTGCAAACACAATCAGGGAGCTGGCTTAGTCTGGACACAGGAAGGTGTCCCGGCACAAGAAGCAGTCTCCAGGAGTGGGAGCACGCTCAGTCTGGACACAGGAAGGTGTCCCGGCACAAGAAGCGTCTCCAGGAGTTTGAGCTATCTCAGTCTGGGTGCAGGAAGTACCCCGGACACAGGAGTAGTCTCAGTGAGAATCCGTGCGAATAGCGGCTGAATAGGAGTGGATCTCTCTCAAGTCTGGACGCTGAAGGGGCCTTCAGACACAAGGAGGAGTATCTGTGAAACTCCATACTGGTAACATATATCATATGTGTTGTTTTGGGCACAGACTGGTAGAATCTGGACCCGGATAAATAGGGAAATCGATCTATGTGTAATTAGTGGCTAGACAAGCCTAGGTTTTCTGTTTATGCTTTATTTTTATCTGTTTGCTGTGGACTTTAATAAAGCTGGTTGCGGCCAGTTTTACACCAGAATTGCTGTCTGAATGAACTGTTTTCGTGCCATTCTGTCTACCCAGACAGCGATCCTAGAGCTATATTCCCTGAAAAGCTTACAATTTCCGGAGAATGCTGGGGCAGCACAGTGGCTGATACAAATGGTGCTGGAATGTGCATGCAGCACGGTGGCTTAGAGACAGCAATAAAGGTGAAGTCTGTTGAAATAGCAGCAGAGAAAAAAAAAAAAAAAGTGTGTCAGCAGAAACGTCTGTTTGGAGCAGTCTTAAAGAGACAGTAGCCCTAATAGACTTTGCAAAGAAAAAAAAAAAGTGTCTGCACAGCAGAGCTGAAATTTTTTCGGTGGAAAAGACTGTGGAGTGTGTATGTCTTGGGTGAAGGCTGTTAACCAGCCCAGGAAGTCTGGCAGTATGGAGGAGCTCGTTAAGCACCTGGTCCAGAGCCAGCAAAGCATGCAGAGCATGCATCAGCAGCAGCAGGAGACCAACCGGTTATTAATGGAGCAAGTTGCAGCAATACAAAGAACTCGCAGCACCTCGTCCTCAAGTGAGGACGCCGGGTCACCGGCATTGTCCGCTGTAAAGAAGGCGGTAAAAAAGACTCTGCAAAAGATGACACCTCATGACGATGTGGAGGCATATCTGGCCGTATTTGAGAGATTGGCTGAGAAGGAGAGTCTGCCACAGTCTGAATGGGCTATGGTGGTCGCGCCCTATCTGACTGGGGAACCCCAAAAAGCCTATTTTGACCTCAACGAGCAGGACAGCAAAGACTATAACAAGCTGAAAGCGGAGATTCTTGCCCGCCTGGGTGTGACGGCTGCAGTCCGTGCTAGGAGAGTACATAACTGGGGATACAGTCGAGACAAGCCTGCTCGCTCACAAATGTATGACTTGATTTCTTTAGTAAAAAAGTGGCTGGAACCTGACGTCAGCACCCCTGCCCAAATGGTCGAAAAGGTAGTGCTGGACCGGTACATCTGGGCCCTTCCTCCTGAGGTACAGCTGTGGGTCGGACAGGGAGATCCCAAAGACGCCGATCAACTGGTCAGCTTGATTGAAAGGTACTTCGCCACCAAAGACTATCTACGTGACCAGCCGTCCGAGCGATCATCAGTTCGAAGTACCCGGCCTCCGTTATCTCCCGGTAAGAGAGTTCCAGCTGTTGGGGTAAGGGGGGCTGCTGACCGACGGGTTCAGACCCGGGGGGACATGGGTGAGCGAAAGGGGGATACTTCCCTGGCAGGAGACCCCAGGCCTAGAAAGGTCTCCCCGTCTGAACTCCCAGACCTGAGACAGTGTTGGAGATGCCGTGAACAGGGTCATATTTCAGCTAACTGTCCACTAGTCGGGGAACCTATGGACTGTGACGCTGGACAGACCCTCTCTTTCCTCGCGGAACCCGTGTGCGTGGCCACCCCAGTCTAGGAGACTGGCCCACAGCTGTCTCAGGTGGTTATAAATGGCTGCCCAGTACAGGCCCTCCTAGACTCAGGGAGTCGAGTGACTCTGGTACATGCCAGCATGGCTGATAGGGACTTCGTCCCCGATAAACACCTGAGCGTGGTGTGCATACATGGAGACACCAAAGTCTACCCGGTAACTTCCTTGGACTTCGTCACAAAACTCGGGGAGATCTCGTATGAAGTGGGGGTAGTGAAGAACTTGATGCACCCGCCATTTTGGGTCGTGACTTTCCTCTGTTTTGGGGTCTCTGGGGGAAAAAGGTTTCTGCTGGACAGTGTGATGAAGCTCCTACTGAGGGTGCACAGTCCCGAGGGGCGGAACACAATGCTAGTGGGCCGTTAAACTTATGTGATAATGATGATCATGATGATGACCATGATAATGATGCTGATGCTGATAATGATAATGATGATGACTGTGATAGTGATGAAATTCCTTTGCAGGTGATGTTGGGAGACGAGGATGGTAATTCTCGGGAACCGAGTGTTTCTGACTTGCCTGTGTCCTGTGACGGTTTTGAGAGTGAGCAGTGGAGAGAACCCTCTCTTAAAACGGCCCACGAAAATATAAATGTTCTAAATGAGGTTTCCCAAGAGCCTGGCTCTGAGGAGAGGTTTCCTCATGTTGCCATAAACACTGAAGTCCAGGGAGAGGTCATGAGTCAGCTCCTAGTATCTGAGCTATATAGAAGTATAGTGCTGGGGTCGTCACATAGTCACATACTTGAGGGACCAGATGGTGAAGTTAATGTTTTGGATGACATATTAACTAAGGTTCCAGATCAGGATGTGAATGAGAATGAATTGTATACCCTGAAAGTGAGAATGAGAATGAGAAAGTAGATGTGCTAAAGAAAGTTCAGGGGGAATTAGAGAAAGGTGAAAAACCCCTTTACCTCCTGGGATAGTTGGTGACACAGGGTCAGTGCACCAAGGACAGGAGGTACGAGAGGTTCGGAGGAAGAATCAGCAGAGGTGTTCTGACGTGTCTGGTCGTACTACTCTGGCCAGGCACTATATTGAATCTGAGCCCGGCCCTAAGGTCAAGATGAAACTGTGCAGGATACCCGGGGCCCGCAGAGAGCATAGGCCTGGGAGGGTACAGGGTAGTGCGGATGCTTCAGATGAAGAGAAAGCTGATGTTGGCTATGACAGTGGTGAAGATGAAGCTGATGAGGGCCATGACTGGTCCAGAGTTCACTGTCTCTGTTGGATTGTTGACCAGCCCTCCGGACTGGATGACCAGCCCTCCGGTCTGGAGAAGAGGGAGGGGATATGTGAGACAGTGAAGGAATATGTGTTGAATGGGGTGTTACATTTCACCTAGGTACTGTGCTGTATGGTATAAGGGAAATGTGTGGCTTTGTAAACCTAGTGGTAGAGAAAGGTCACTACACCTCACATTCAGCACACACTTGCAGTTCAGGCCTGAACTCATTCAGCTGTTAATTAGGAGACCAGAAGTAGGTGTCTGCAAACACAATCAGGGAGCTGGCTTAGTCTGGACACAGGAAGGTGTCCCGCCACAAGAAGCAGTCTCCAGGAGTGGGAGCACGCTCAGTCTGGACACAGGAAGGTGTCCCGGCACAAGAAGCGTCTCCAGGAGTTTGAGCTATCTCAGTCTGGGTGCAGGAAGTACCCCGGACACAGGAGTAGTCTCAGTGAGAATCCGTGCGAATAGCGGCTGAATAGGAGTGGATCTCTCTCAAGTCTGGACGCTGAAGGGGCCTTCAGACACAAGGAGGAGTATCTGTGAAACTCCATACTGGTAACATATATCATATGTGTTGTTTTGGGCACAGACTGGTAGAGTCTGGACCTGGATAAATAGGGAAATCGATCTATGTGTAATTAGTGGCTAGACAAGCCTAGGTTTTCTGTTTATGCTTTATTTTTATCTGTTTGCTGTGGACTTTAATAAAGCTGGTTGCGGCCAGTTTTACACCAGAATTGCTGTCTGAATGAACTGTTTTCGTGCCATTCTGTCTACCCAGACAGCGATCCTAGAGCTATATCCCCTGAAAAGCTTACAGTGGTCACACACACTCACTACCGCTCCAGTCACTATGTATAGGAGAGGTGGTCACACACGCTCACTACCGCTCCAGTCACTGTCTATAGTAGAGGTGGTCACACACACTCACTACCGCCCCAGTCACCGTCTATAGGAGAGGTAGTCACACACACTCACTACCGCCCCAGTCACTGTCTATAGGAGAGGTGGTCACACACGCTCACTACCGCTCCAGTCACCGTCTATAGGAGAGGTGGTTGCACACTCTCACTACCGCTCCAGTCACTGTCTATAGTAGAGGTGGTCACACACGCTCACTACCGCTCCAGTCACTGTCTATAGTAGAGGTGGTCACACACACTCACTACCGCCCCAGTCACTGTCTATAGGAGAGGTGGTCACACACACTCACTACCACTCCAGTCACCGTCTATAGGAGAGGTGGTCACACACACTCACTACCGCCCCAGTCACTGTCTATAGGAGAGGTGGTCACACACGCTCACTACCGCTCCAGTCACCGTCTATAGGAGAGGTGGTTGCACACGCTCACTACCGCTCCAGTCACTGTCTATAGTAGAGGTGGTCACACACACTCACTACCGCCCCAGTCACTGTCTATAGGAGAGGTGGTCACACACACTCACTACCACTCCAGTCACCGTCTATAGGAGAGGTGGTCACACACACTCACTACCGCCCCAGTAACTGTCTATAGGAGAGGTGGTCACACATGCTCACTACCGCTCCAGTCACCATCTATAGGAGAGGTGGTTGCACATGCTCACTACCGCTCCAGTCACTATGTATAGGAGAGGTGGTCACACACGCTCACTACCGCTCCAGTCACTATGTATAGGAGAGGTGGTCACACACACTCACTACCGCTCCAGTCACTATGTATAGGATAGGTGGACACACACACTCACTACCGCTCCAGTCACCGTCTATAGGAGAGGTGGTCACACACGCTCACTACCGCTCCAGTCACCGTCTATATGAGAGGTGGTCACACGCTCACTACCACTCCAGTCACCGTCTATAGGTGAGGTGGTCACACACACTCACTACTGCCCCGTCACAGTCTATAGGAGAGGTGGTCACACACGCTCACTACCGCCCCAGTCACTGTCTATAGGAGAGGTGGTCGCATACGCTCACTACCACTCCAGTCACCGTCTATAGGAGATGTGGTCACACACGCTCACTACCGCTCCAGTCACCGTCTATAGGAAAGGTGGTCACACACACTCACTACCGCCCCAGTCACTGTCTATAGGAGAGGTGGTCACACACGCTCACTACCGCCCCAGTCACTGTCTATAGGAGAGGTAGTCACACAAGCTCACAACCGCTCCAGTCACAGTCTATAGGAGATGTGGTCACACACGCTCACTACCGCTCCAGTCACCATCTATAGGAGATGTGGTCACACACGCTCACTACCGCTCCAGTCACTGTCTATAAGGGAGGTAGTCACACACATTCACTACCGCTCCAGTCACTATGTATAGGATAGGTGGACACACACACTCACTACCGCTCCAGTCACCGTCTATAGGAGAGGTGGTCACACACGCTCACTACCGCTCCAGTCACCGTCTATATGAGAGGTGGTCACACGCTCACTACCACTCCAGTCACCGTCTATAGGAGAGGTGGTCACACACACTCACTACTGCCCTGTCACAGTCTATAGGAGAGGTGGTCACACACGCTCACTACCGCCCCAGTCACTGTCTATAGGAGAGGTGGTCGCATACGCTCACTACCACTCCAGTCACCGTCTATAGGAGATGTGGTCACACACGCTCACTACCGCTCCAGTCACCGTCTATAGGAAAGGTGGTCACACACACTCACTACAGCTCCAGTCACCGTCTATAGGAGAGGTGGTCACACACGCTCACTACCGCCCCAGTCACTGTCTATAGGAGAGGTAGTCACACAAGCTCACAACCGCTCCAGTCACAGTCTATAGGAAAGGTGGTCACACACGCTCACTACCGCTCCAGTCACTGTCTATAAGGGAGGTAGTCACACACACTCACTACCGCCCCAGACACCATCTATAGGAGAGGTGGTCACAAACGCTCACTACCGCCCCAGTCACCGTCTATAGGAGAGATGGTCGCACACACTCACTACCGCTCCAGTCACCGTCTATAGGAGAGGTGGTTACAAACGCTCACTACGCTCCAGTCTCCATCTATAGGAGAGGTGGTCACACACACTCACTACCGCCCAGTCACCATCTATAGGAGAGGTGGTCGCACACACTCACTACCGCTCCAGTCATCGTCTATAGGAGAGGTGGTCACACATGCTTACTACCGCTCCACTCACCGTCTATAGGAGAGGTGGTCACACACAATCACTACCCGCTCCAGTCATAGTATAGGAGAGGTGGTCACACACGCTCACTACCGCTCCAGTCACTATGTATAGGATAGGTGGACACACCACCTCACTACGCTCAGGTCACCATCTATAGGAGAGGGGGTCGCACCGCTCACTACCGCTCCAGTCACTATGTATAGGATAGGTGGACACACACACTCACTACCACTCCAGTCACTGTCTATAGCAGAGGTGGTCACACACGCTCACTACCACTCCAGTCACTGTCTATGAGAGGTGGTCACACACGCTCACTACCGCTCCAGTCACTGCTGTAGGAGAGTGGTCACACACACTCACTACGCTTCAGTCACCATCTATAGGAGAGGTGGTCACACAACACTCACTACCGCCCCAGTCACAGTTATAGGAGAGGTGGTCACACACAACTACTCTCCAGTCACATCTATGGAGAGGTGGTCACACACGCTCACTACCATCCAGTCACTGTCTATAGGAGAGGTGGTCACACACGCTCACTACCACTCCAGTCACTGTCTATAGGAGAGGTGGTCACACACACTCACTACCGCCCCAGTCTCAGTCTATAGGAGAGGTGGTCACACACGCTCACTACCACTGCAGTCACGTCTATAGGAGAGGTGGTCACACACGCTCACTACCGCTCCAGTCACTATGTATAGGAGAGGTGGTCACACACACACTCACTACCGCCCCAGTCACAGTCTATAGGAGAGGTGGTCTCACACACACTCACTACCGCTCCAGTCACAGTCATAGGAGAGGTGGTCACACACACTCACTACCGCTCCAGTCACAGTCTATAGAAGAGGTAGTCACACACACTCACTACCGCCCCAGTCACCGTCTATAGGAGAGGTAGTCACACACACTCACTACGCTCCAGTCACAGTCTATAGGAGAGGTGGTCACACATGCTCACTACCGCTCCAGTCACCGTCTATAGGAGAGGTGGTTGCACACTCTCACTACCGCTCCAGTCACTGTCTATAGTAGAGGTGGTCACACACACTCACTACCGCCCCAGTCACTGTCTATAGGAGAGGTGGTTGCACACACTCACTACCGCTCCAGTCACTTATATAGGAGAGGTGGTCACACACACTCACTACCGCTCCAGTCACTATGTATAGGAGAGGTGGTCACACACGCTCACTACCGCTCCAGTCACCGTCTATAGGAGAGGTGGTCACACACACTCACTACCGCTCGAGTCACCGTCTATAGGAGAGGTAGTCACACACACTCACTACCGCCCCAGTCACTGTCTATAGGAGAGGTGGTCACACACGCTCACTACCGCTCTAGTCACCGTCTATAGGAGAGGTGGTCACACACACTCACTACCGCTCCAGTCACCGTCTATAGGAGAGGTGGTCACACACACTCACTACCGCTCCAGTCACCGTCTATAGGAGAGGTGGTCACACACGCTCACTACCGCCCCAGTCACTGTCTATAGGAGAGGTAGTCACACAAGCTCACAACCGCTCCAGTCACAGTCTATAGGAGATGTGGTCACACACGCTCACTACCGCTCCAGTCACCATCTATAGGAGATGTGGTCACACACGCTCACTACCGCTCCAGTCACTGTCTATAAGGGAGGTAGTCACACACACTCACTACCGCCCCAGACACCACCTATAGGAGAGGTGGTCACACACGCTCACTACCGCCCCAGTCACCGTCTATAGGAGAGGTGGTCGCACATGCTCACTACCGCTCCAGTCACCGTCTATAGGAGAGGTGGTCGCACACACTCACTACCGCCCCAGTCACCATCTATAGGAGAGGTGGTCGCACACACTCACTACGCTCCAGTCATCGTCTATAGGAGAGGTGGTCACACATGCTTACTACCGCTCCACTCACCGTCTATAGGAGAGGTGGTCACACACAATCACTACCGCTCGAGTCACTATGTATAGGAGAGGTGGTCACACACATCACTACCGCCCCATTCACCATCTATAGGAGAGGTGGTCGCACACGCTCACTACCACTCCAGTCCAGTGGCGTACCGTCAATAGTAGCAGACCACGCAGCTGCTATGGGGCCCGGACAGGTGAGGGGACCCGCGACACTCTTGCCCCTCTTCCCTGGGGCAGCCTGGACTCAGAATCCGGACATGGCACAGGGTGGTGCGGGGCAGCAGAGCTCACAGGGCACAACATGGGCCGCTCATCTCCTGCAGGGGGCAGTGGAGAGTCACAGAGGCTGCACATGGAACGCTGGAGCGCAGCCTCAGCTGACAGGCCGCCGATTCCGCCCACATAGGATGCTGGACAGGAACCCGGAAGTCAGCTGCTGCGACCAGTCTCCGGGGAGGTCAGGGGTGAGAGTGCAAAGATGGCGGCGAACATGGTGAGAAGGCGGGCGTGGAGCGGGATGCGATGGTAAGTGAGGTCCGTGACGGACAGGAACTTGTCCCTGCATCGTGGGAGGGGCCCACAGTCATGTGGTGTGCAGGTACACGGAGAGGGGCAATGTTGTCATCCTGCTTCATGTGGAAAATAGTGTTACCCATAACAACATAATTCCAGCTTCCAGCAAGCCCTGACAGCTGCTTTCACCCCTTTCCCAAAACAGCCATTGTTCCTTCTCACAGCTGAGGGTTTGCTACAGTTGTAGTCAGTCCTGACAATCTGTGTGCTGCCGCCTATGGGGAGCACATAGAATTGCTTTGACTGGAAACACTTGTAACGAACCCTTAGCTGTGGCAAGTGTTAGGTTGGTGACAGTTTATGTCCCCACTCACTGACAGCAAGCAGCAAGCATGACCCGGGAGTAGCAAGCAGAGGACATGGAACCGGACCCTGCGTGCAGTGATGACTCTCATCTGTGTTCTAGGTACGGGCTGCCGGCGTGCAGAAGGTTCAGCAGCGGCAGCACCACCTACCCCACCATACCCCTCTCACTGCCCCCTTACCAGGGGTGCCCAAGCCATTGTTTGCCAGAGTAGACGGGCAGGAGAAGTACGAGACCAAGGTCACCACCCTGGAGAACGGCTTACGCATCACTTCCCAAAACAAATTTGGACAGTTCTGTATGGTTGGATGTAAGTAGGACTAGAAGATGTATATGTTATGCCTGAGGGTGCGGAGCATCACAAGCCAGGGTGTGAATAGGGAGTGCAGCTCTGGAGTATAATACAGGATGTAACTCAGGATCAGTACATGATATGTAATGTAGTGAGTGAAGTTAAGAGCACCTGTTGATTTTTTTTTTTTTTGGGGGGGGGCCCCATTCAGACTTTTGCTATGGGGCCCCATGATTTCTATGTACGCCCCTGCTCCAGTCACAGTGTGTGGCCCAGCTGCGCTTGGTACACATGTTTCCTGGAGAATGCACAGAAAGGTAATTACAAAAATCTGATATTCATTCACACTCACACTTCCCAGTATTGCCACCAGAGGGAGCCTTAGACTATTAAGGGTGTGGGAGACGTAGCAGTAGCCAGTCTTTTCTGGGAGTGGTTCTAGTCAGTCGAGTCGGCAGTTGAGAGTCTGGAGTAGAGGGTCTTCAGTCTGAGCTGGAGAGAGAAGAGACAGAGACGGATAATTCCTGTCAGGAACATTCTGGCAGTCTCAGTGAGTGGATTCTGACTGTTAGTACCCAAAGAACATGGAAAGTGACTCTCGGAGCGAGCGTGTATTCAGTCTGACGGAAGGTCCTGAGAGCTGCTCTGGACAGAGTCTATGAAGGAAAAGAAGGAAGGGGACTACAGTTATTATAACAACGAGTCAACTGAGAAACGGTCAGTGAGCTGTGGAAGAGAGAAAGCTGACGACTACACCTACTGCTACCCGTGCTTATGTTAAGGGTGAGAGTAGGGTGACGGGCGAGTGGTGACCAAAGGAGAGAGTGACTGAGGCGTTATAGCAACATTTACTGCCTCCACTCTGCTTAACCGGACTCCGGGTCCGAAGTCTTGCTAGTTCCTTCACGGCTAGTAGGAGAAAACCGGTGACCCTGCTGGACTTCAAGTCGCAGAGGGGCCCTATTGTGCTGATACGTAACTGGGGTCAGGGAGAACAGGAGTCTAGCGGGACGCTGCATGTAAAGGCTTAGTTCTTGCCAAAAGAAGGCTCCACCACAATGTCGGCCGGGCATAGCTGTTACACACAGAGTTGAACTTAGCTTTATGCAGGTTGGAAACTCACACATAAAGAGAAAGGAGGCCTTAAACCTACTCGGTGATTACCTGGATGTGCATCCTCCACCCTGAGCAGCTTCCCGGGACATACCTGCAAATACCACCAGTAAAGGTATGGAAAGAGACTGACTTGTGTGTGTCTGACTTATTGCCTGCACCCTGCACCGCCATATACTTAGAGGGACTAGTCTTACCTGTGGAAGACTTAACATCTTGCTGCCCAGTAACAACCCCTCTGAGGATTTACCCTGCAGCGCTGGTCATCCTGATCAGAAACCACAGGTGGCGTCACGAACTATTACTACAATCCCCTGTAAATATCCCCCTTTGAATGAGCGCCCAGGGCAACGGACCGAGCTGTGCTACTTGTGACATTCCCCATAGACTTCAATGGGCTCGGTGCCGAGTACCCATAACCCTGGTGTTGTGCGACTCATCTTTGGCGTCACGAACAGGATACGAAGCTTACTGAATGTGAGTCCTGTGTGCCTAAAGTGGACTGTTTTGTGCAAAAAGACTTTGTGCAGTTTTTGTGATTTTTGGCGCTATTTTCCGCCATTTTGCCGCCATATTCGCGCCCTGAGGCGCTGGTGAAGAAGGTGGCTGCCTTCGTGGGCGTACCCCCCCTGTGGCGCGAAAGCAATGGGCGCCCTGTCTAAATGCTATTACAATGTGAGAGCTTGCCCTACTGCAAGGGAGATCCGCCTCCTCTTCATCCTCTATGCCAAGAAGAGAAAGCGAAAGTCCCGCCTGCACGGAAGAGACCAGATTGTTCCAGATGGGAAACACAGTCTGGCCTGGAGTGAGATGGCGGAAGGACAGGAGACTGTAACGAATGGAAGCGGAGGCAGAGGTGGTGAAGTTCACATTCGTTTTTATTTTTTAATGTGGAACCTCGAGACCGCGGTCCGGGGGGCTCCGAAGGGGGCGTAACTAGTGAGCCCCGGGTACCCGTAGTAAGGCCCCTCGAACAGGACCAGAATGGAATACCCCGAGAACACATGTGCTACCTCCAGTTAGACCCCGGACACGTGGCAGCTGTCCCAGAGGGACCAAAAGGGTAACAGGTATTTACAGAGTCCGTGGAGGGTTCTTGACGGAGAAGGGTAAGGTCCTGGTCCAGAACAGATGGTAGTAGGCTGGCTCCAGTGACCTTGTCACGGTCCACGGGTACGGATGGCTGATGGCGGAACGGGATGACACTTGCGCAAGTAATAGCCGAGATTGTCCAGGTTAGCCAGATACGGGTTAGCAAGGATCTGAGGAGACAAACAGTATCAGCGAAGCACAGAGACTGCAGACGCAGCGCAGACAGATCAGGAACAGAACCGGATGTAGCAATGATAGAACACGTTGCTCCGGCACTCCCCTAATGGTGGAGTGACCAGATATAGTACTGAGTGCGCAGCCATTGGTTAATTAGCTATTTCAAAAAATGCACGCTGCCCCTTTAAGAGAGACGGTGGGCGCGGCCTCGCGTCCTAAGCAGACTATCTGGAGGCCTGCCAGCAGCGTGCCAGGAAGTGGAGGAGGACACAGGACGCCTAGGAGCAGATGGGACAGGAGACCCCAGCCCGCGCGCAGACTGCTGCAGGGGGACAGCTAGAGGAACAGGTGAGTGAGCAGAACGGAGTGCAGAGCCAGCGCTGGGACCGAATGTAACAGTATCCCCCTCTTTATTCCCCCTCTTTTTCAAGCCTGCGTGAAATCTTTTAAGAAGAAGAGGAGCCTGGATGTTCTCTTTAGGCTCCCAAGACCTCTCCTAGGACCAAAACCTTTCCAGTCCACCAGGTAATAGATCCTACCTCTTACTCTCTTAGAGGCCAAGATATGTTTTACCTCAAAAACATCATCCTCAGAGACCGGATCAGGAGTGGTACCCGGGTCCTTAAAGAAGGAGCTCAACACTACTGGTTTGAGGAGGGAAACATGAAAGGAGTTAGGTACTCGTAGAGAATTAGGCAATTTCAGTTTATAAGAGACCGGGTTGATTTGTCTCAAGACTTCAAAGGGACCAATGAAACGGTGACCCAATTTGTACGATGGTAACTTCAGACGGATGTACTTGGAGGAGAGCCATACCTTGTCTCCTGGACGAAAGATGGGAGCCTCCAAACGTCTTTTGTCCGCATGCATTTTCATACGTTGAGAAGCTTTCTCCAAAGCCGACCTGGTCTCTCTCCAAATGTCCGAGAAATTCTTAGACAAGGTATCGACTGCCGGAACATCAGACAATCCCGAGACAGGAAGAGGAATTCCGGGTTGCAGTCCAAACACAATCTGAAAGGGAGACTTTCCAGAAGATTCACTTACTTGGTTGTTGTAGGAGAATTCCGCCCAGGGCAGTAATTCTACCCAGTCATTATGATGAGCGTTGACGAAGTGACGCAGGTATCCAGCCAGGATTTGATTGATCCTCTCCACTTGCCCATTAGACTGGGGATGATATGCAGAAGAAAAATCCAGTTCAATTTTTACCACTTTACAGAGTCCTCTCCAGAACTTAGAGGTGAACTGGACGCCCCTGTCGGACACGATGTGGAGAGGAAATCCATGTAGACGGAAGATGTGCTGAATGAAGTGAGTGGCCAGTTCTGGAGCAGACGGGAGGCCAGATAGCGGAACGAAGTGGGCCATTTTAGAGAAGCGGTCCACCACAACCCATACCACTGAGCAGCCAGAAGAAATGGGAAGATCCGTGATGAAATCCATCGCGATGTGCTGCCAGGGAGCGGACGGAATCGGAAGAGGCAGAAGCCTGCCGGCTGGTAGATGTTTAACAGTTTTGTTACGGGCACATGAAGGACAGGCTGCGACAAACTCCTGGATATCCTTGCCCATGGTAGGCCACCAGTAATAACGGGAGATGAGTTGCTGCGTCTTTCTCTGACCAGCATGGCCAGCCAACTTAGAAGAATGACCCCAGCGCAGAACACGACTACGATCAGAAGCAGACACGAAAGTCTTCCCAGGAGGAAGCCGGGCCAGATCAGTGGAGGCAACAGAGACAAACTTAGAAGGTTCAATAATGTGCTGAGGTTCCTCCTCCAGTTCAGGAGGCAAGAAGGCTCTAGAGAGTGCGTCTGCCTTGATGTTCTTGTCAGCTGGACGGAAATGAAGTACAAAATTGAAACGGGCAAAAAATAATGCCCAACGGGCCTGACGGGGATTCAGTCTTAAAGCAGATTGGAGATAGGCAAGGTTTTTATGGTCGGTGAATATGATTACCTGGTGATGAGCTCCTTCAAGAAGATGTCTCCATTCTTGCAGAGCCAATTTGATGGCCAACAATTCGCAATCACCGACAGAGTAGTTCCTTTCTGCAGGAGAAAAAACCTTGTAAAAAAAACCACACAAGATCATCCGCCCGGTAGACGACTTCTGGGTCAGAACTGCTCCTGCACCTATGGAAGAAGCGTCAACTTCAAGAAAAAATTGCTCACTTGAATTAGGACGATGGAGAACGGGTGCGGAAGCGAAGGCTTTTTTGAGAGAAACAAAGGCCTCTTCTGCCTCGGAGGACCATTCCTTAGAGTTTACACCTTTCCGGGTTAAGGCTGTGATTGGAGCCACTCGGGTGGAAAAGTGTGGAATAAATTGCCGATAGTAATTGGCGAACCCGAGGAACCTTTGTATGGCTTTTAGCCCAGACGGACGAGGCCAGTTGAGAACTGCAGACAACTTCTCCGGATCCATCTTCAATCCTGTGGAAGATACAATGTACCCAAGGAAAGGCAAAGAAGACTGCTCAAAGAGGCATTTCTCATATTTGGCATATAGCCTGTTCTCTCTCAGTCTTTGTAAGACCAGGCGTACTTGCCTCCGGTGTGACGTCAAGTCAGCAGAAAAAATCAAAATATCGTCCAGGTAAACCACGACACAAGTATAGAGCAAGTCCCTGAAAATGTCATTAACAAATTCCTGAAAAACCGCAGGTGCATTGCTTAGGCCGAATGGCATTACCAGGTATTCATAGTGGCCGTCACGGGTGTTGAAGGCTGTTTTCCATTCGTCCCCCTCTCTGACTCGGATCAGGTTGTAGGCCCCTCTGAGGTCCAATTTGGTGAAGATCTTGGCCCCTCGGAGACGATCAAACAGCTCTGAAATAAGAGGTAATGGATACCTGTTTTTTACCGTGATTTGATTTAGACCCCGATAGTCAATGCAGGGCCGCAAGGATCCATCCTTTTTCTTCACAAAGAAGAATCCAGCTCTTGCCGGTGACGATGACTTTCGGATAAATCCTCTAGCCAGATTCTCTTGGATGTAGTCCGACATGGCCTGAGTCTCTGCCTGTGAAAGGGGATAAACTCTCCCGCGAGGAGGAGATGCTCCAGGAAGAAGCTCTATCTGACAGTCATACGACCTGTGTGGAGGTAGTCTCTCAGCCTCCTTTTTCCCAAAGACGTCAGAGAAGGACCAATATACGGAAGGCAACCCTGGCAGGGTATCAGGCTGGACTGGAGACGAAACAGGTTGAATCTGGGTTAAGCAACGATTCATGCAGGTATCTCCCCAACGCAGAACTTCTCCAGTTTTCCAATTAAGGACTGGTTCATGCATCTGGAGCCAAGGTAAACCTAAAAGCATGGGATGGGATAAACCGGGATATACATAAAATCGCATTCATTCAGTATGCATTAGACCTACCCGGAGTTCCACCAACTCGGTTTGAAACTGGACGGGCTCGGTCAGCGGTTTGCCATCCACGGCGGACACCTGTAACGGATCAGGAAGACGCTGGACTGGTAAGCGGTAATGATCCACAACCGCCTGCTGGATGAAGTTCCCTGCAGCTCCAGAATCCAGTAGACAATGTTCGGAGAATTTTATTGCTCCATAGGACACGGAGACTGAGATGTGTAAAGAGGGAGAGGACTGTTCTCTACCTAGGTTGGCCCCTCCTACCGGACCTAGGCACTGGAGTTTCCCGACTTTTTAGGACAAATGGATCAAATGTTCAGAACTACCGCAGTAGTAACAACTTCCCTCCTTGCGACGTGCCTCCCGGCGGCGGGTGGCCAAACTTACATGGTCCACCTCCATGGCCTCGGAGGCGGAGGGCGAAGTACCTGTTTTGTACAAACTAGAGTCCAGGTGATAGGACCTTTTGTCCCGCTTGATCTCCATGGAGCGCTCCTGAAAACGCAGGTCAATTCGGGTTGCCAAGGATATTAGCTCTTCCAAGAGGGTAGGTCTGTCCCGTCCCGCCAGCTCATCCTTGATTCTTCCGGATAGGCCTTCCCAGAAGTTAGCAACCAGGGCCTCATTGTTCCACGATAATTCAGACAAGAGGGTGCGGAATTTAATAGCATACTGAGCTACCGTGAGAGTACCTTGACGCAGGCGGGAGCTGAGGCAGTCGAAGTGGTGCGACCAGGTTCATCGAAAGTCCTGCGAAAAGCCTCTAGGAAAGATTGAAGATCGTTAACCAGCGGATCCCCTCTCTCCCACAGCGGGTTTAGCCAGACGAGGGCCTCTCCTCCCAGGTGTGACATGATGAAGCCCACCTTGGCTCGGTCAGAAGCAAACATATGCCCCAAGATTTCGAAGTGTAGAGTGGGACTGATTGAGGAAACCCCGACACAGAGTAGCGTCACCCTGGAAACGGGTAGGAGCCGCCAGATGGGGACCTTGACTTGCCATGGGAACTGGTACCTGATTATTGATAGAAGAGTCAGGTGCAGACGAGGACCCTAAGGAATCCATGCGGGTAGACAAGCTGCGTAGATAAGTCGTGATCTTGTCCTGTTGAACTCCCAAACGGGTCACCTCCTGGCACAGATCCGTGGTCGGAGATCTCTGGGATCCAGCGGGTTCCATGGCCGGAGCAATCTGTAACGAATGGAAGCGGAGGCAGAGGTGGTGAAGTTCACATTCGTTTTTATTTTTTAATGTGGAACCTCGAGACCGCGGTCCGGGGGGCTCCGAAGGGGGCGTAACTAGTGAGCCCCGGGTACCCGTAGTAAGGCCCCTCGAACAGGACCAGAATGGAATACCCGGAGGACACAGGTGCTACCTCCAGTTAGACCCCGGACACGTGGCAGCTGTCCCAGAGGGACCAAAAGGGTAACAGGTATTTACAGAGTCCGTGGAGGGTTCTTGACGGAGAAGGGTAAGGTCCTGGTCCAGAACGGATGGTAGTAGGCTGGCTCCAGTGACCTTGTCACGGTCCACGGGTACGGATGGCTGATGGCGGAACGGGATGACACTTGCGCCAGTAATAGCCGAGATTGTCCAGGTTAGCCAGATACGGGTTAGCAAGGATCTGAGGAGACAAACAGTATCAGCGAAGCACAGAGACTGCAGACGCAGCGCAGACAGATCAGGAACAGAACCGGATGTAGCAATGATAGAACACGTTGCTCTGGCACTCCCCTAATGGTGGAGTGACCAGATATAGTACTGAGTGCGCAGCCATTGGTTAATTAGCTATTTCAAAAATGCACGCTGCCCCTTTAAGAGAGACGGTGGGCGCGGCCTCGCGTCCTAAGCAGACTATCTGGAGGCCTGCCAGCAGCGTGCCAGGAAGTGGAGGAGGACACAGGACGCCTAGGAGCAGATGGGACAGGAGACCCCAGCCCGCGCGCAGACTGCTGCAGGGGGACAGCTAGAGGAACAGGTGAGTGAGCAGAACGGAGTGCAGAGCCAGCGCTGGGACCGAGTGTAACAGAGACGCTGTGTGGAGGAATGGCGGTGCGCAGACCCCGTTCCCCTAAAGAGCTGCTGCCTGTGCCTGAACCGTCCCCAGGTCTGGGGAACGACCAGAGAAAGCAGAAAGTGGAGGAGGTGGATGCGGTGCTGAGGGACATGGCCCGACACCGCGCTGAAATGGAGGTGATGGAGAAAAGCTGGCGAGCCCTGAAACAGCGGCTGCTGTGGGACGCGACGCTTTCCCCCCTGGATGCACCACCGTTACCTGCGCCACCACTGCCAGCGGCTGATGAAAAACCGGACACCGGCCCCAAAAGTGCTGATCCTGACTCCGCCGGGGACGCGGCGGGAGGGAAGGAGGCTGAGGAGGCCCTGCCCGCACCGGAGTGCCAGCCAGGCCTGGAGGCCGCAGCGGAATGCAGTCCCCCGGTAGGGACGCCGGAGGAGACCCAGCCGTCCGTGATGGAGGTCGATTGGGAGGAGATGGAGTACCTGGACGACGTAGAATACGCCACCCAGCTGGAGAACGAGTGGTGACGCCGGGAGCAGGAGCAGCGGCAGCAGCAGGAGCAGAGAGAGGTGCAGCAGTTTCGCCGGAGGTACCAGGAAGAGTCTCTCGCTGATAAGGAAAACGTCAGGCGAGACAAAGGTACGCTCCGGGAACCGTGGCGCCAGGGGACGGTGGGTGCCTCGAAGGCCCGAGGAGTTTGGGGTTACATAAGCGAGCCCGGGTTCTCCCCAGAGATCTTTGTTCATTGCTGCGATGCGGGGTTTCACCTGTTAAAAGGGGATGTTGTCACTTACACACGACACTTTAGCCGTCAGGAGTGGTTTGCCCTGAATGTCTCCCGTGTCAGCGACCCCGTCCCTGAAGCCGGCAATGTACCCCGTGTCTCAGCGTCCCAAGTCATAACCCCATCAGCACCTGGCCGCGTACCTGCATCCTGCCCTGCATCACTGCGCACGTCTGCATCATGCCCTGCACCACTGCGCACGCCTGCATCCTGTCCAGCATCTTATGCTGCAACGCAACAGGCTAGTGTGTTCTCAAGTGAGCTAAATCTGTATTCAGAAGGGGCACCTGTAAGGCCTCCAACAAGTTGCAAAAGTGAAACAAGAACTGTGGCTACTCAGACACAGGTAGCAGGACATGATATTCTGGTGATGCGTTCCAGATCGCACGCATACTTCCAGCCCCAGGTATGGAAGAAGTCATCGCAATTTACAAAGAAGAACAGTAGGACCCAGACAGGGTTTACTGCAATTGTAAAAAGTTATGAAGATTTGCACTTTATTGAATGTTGATAATATGTGATGATGATGCATAATTTGAAATAGTATACCCCAGTTGGGTAATGTGAAGTATTATGTGAATGTGAAATGTTCTTATGCGAAGGACTGCGTGCTGAGGACTCTTGCAGCACAGAACTTTAGTTGTAAATAGTTAGCACTTCGGTGCCCCATCTTGGTTTTACGTAAACCATTCTACCTCTGAAGAAAAACCCGTATGGTGTGGCCTTGAGTGAGGTTTGCAGCAGAGAAGTCCTGCAGCCCACCCAGGACCACCGTGGGAGGTTTGGTACGGGTCCTCCACAAGAATTTAGTATTTATTGTGAAAAGTATATTTTGATATTTTTCTACTTGCAATTTGTACACAATGTAATGTTAAAGTGTCCTTACCTCCCGCAAGGGAAGAGTTATGTTGTTGATGTTATTATAAAAATTGTTTTCCTTTTTCAGCCCGGGAGTGCTGACGATAACTAGGGGGGGATGTGTGGCCCAGCTGCGCTTGGTACACATGTTTCCTTGAGAATGCACAGAAAGGTAATTACAAAAATCTGATATTCATTCACACTCACACTTCCCAGTATTGCCACCAGAGGGAGCCTTAGACTATTTAAGGGTGTGGGAGACGTAGCAGTAGCCAGTCTTTTCTGGGAGTGGTTCTAGTCAGTCGAGTCGGCAGTTGAGAGTCTGGAGTAGAGGGTCTTCAGTCTGAGCTGGAGAGAGAAGAGACAGAGACGGATAATTCCTGTCAGGAACATTCTGGCAGTCTCAGTGAGTGGATTCTGACTGTTAGTACCCAAAGAACGTGGAAAGTGACTCTCGGAGCGAGCGTGTATTCAGTCTGACGGAAGGTCCTGAGAGCTGCTCTGGACAGAGTCTATGAAGGAAAAGAAGGAAGGGGACTACAGTTATTATAACAACGAGTCAACTGAGAAATGGTCAGTGAGCTGTGGAAGAGAGAAAGCTGACGACTACACCTACTGCTACCCGTGCTTATGTTAAGGGTGAGAGTAGGGCGACGGGTGAGTGGTGACCAAAGTAGAGAGTGACTGAGGCGTTATAGCAACATTTGCTGTCTCCACTCTGCTTAACCGGACGCCGGGTCCGAAGCCTTGCTAGTTCCTTCACGGCTAGTAGGAGAAAACCGGTGACCCTGCTGGACTTCAAGTCGCAGAGGGGCCCTATTGTGCTGATACGTAACTGGGGTCAGGGAGAACAGGAGTCTAGCGGGACGCTGCATATAAAGGCTTAGTTCTTGCCAAAAGAAGGCTCCACCACAATGTCGGCCGGGCATAGCTGTTACACACAGAGTTGAACTTAGCTTTATGCAGGTTGGAAACTCACACATAAAGAGAAAGGAGGCCTTAAACCTACTCGGTGATTACCTGGATGTGCATCCTCAACCCTGAGCAGCTTCCCGGGACATACCTGCAAATACCACCAGTAAAGGTATGGAAAGAGACTGACTTGTGTGTGTTTGACTTATTGCCTGCACCCTGCACCGCCATATACTTAGAGGGACTAGTCTTACCTGTGGAAGACTTAACATCTTGCTGCCCAGTAACAACCCTCTGAGGATTTACCCTGCAGCGCTGGTCATCCTGATCAGAAACCACAGGTGGCGTCACGAACTATTACTACAATCCCCTGTAAATATCCCCCTTTGAATGAGCGCCCAGGGCAACGGACCGAGCTGTGCTACTTGTGACATTCCCCATAGACTTCAACGGGCTCGGTGCCGAGTACCCCATAACCCTAACATAGTTATTAAGGTTGAAGGAAGACTTTAAGTCCATCTAGTTCAACCCATATCCTATCCTAACCTGCCCTAACATGTTGATCCAGAGGAAGGCAAAAAAAAACCAAGTGGCAAACAGTAAGCTTCACATTGGGGAAAAAAATTCCTTCCCGACTCCACATACGGCAATCAGACTAGCTCCCTGGATCAACGCTGTATCTAGGAAACTAGTGTATATAACCTGTAATATTATACTTTTCAAGAAAGGCATCCAGTCCCTTCTTAAATTTTAGTAAGGAATCACTCATAACAACATTAGACGGCAGAGAGTTCCATAGTCTCACTGCTCTTACAGTAAAGAATCTGCGTCTGTGATTATGGCTAAACCTTCTTTCCTCCAGACGTAGAGGATGCCCCCTTGTCCCCGTCACAGGTCTAAGAGTAAAAAGATCATTAGAAAGGTCTTTGTACTGTCCCCTTATATATTTATACATTGTAATAAGATCACCCCTAAGCCTTCGTTTTTCCAAACTAAATAACCCCAAGTGTAATAACCTGTCTTGCTATTGCAGACCCCCCAGTTCTCTAATAACCTTGGTCGCTCTTCTCTGCACCTGCTCCAGTTCAGCTATGTCTTTCTTATACACCAGAGAACAGAACTGCACACAGTATTCTAAGTGTGGTCGCACCAGTGACTTGTATAGAGGTAAAATGATGTTCTCCTCATGAGCATCTATGCCTCTTTTAATGCATCCCATTATTTTATTTGCCTTGGCAGCAGCTGCCTGACATTGGCCACTAAATGTGAGTTTGTCGTCCACCCATACGCCCAGGTCTTTTTCATTGACAGTTTTGCCCAGTGTTTTACAATTAAGCACATAATTATACATCTTATTTGTTCTACCCAAGTGCATGACCTTACATTTATCCCCATTAAAGTTCATTTGCCATCTATCAGCCCAAGCTTCTAGTTTACATAAATCCTCCTGTAATATAAAATTATCCTCCTTTGTATTTATTACCCTGCAGAGTTTAGTGTCATCTGCAAATATTGAAATACTACTCTGTATGCCCCCTACAAGGTCATTAATAAATATGTTAAAGAGAAGCGGCCCCAATACTGACCCCTGTGGTACCCCACTGCTAACCGTGACCAGTCCGAGTGTGCTCCATTAATAACCACCCTTTGTTTTCTATCCATGAGCCAGTTCTTAACCCACTTCCACATATTTTCCCCTATCCCCATTGTTCTCATTTTATGTATCAACCTTTTGTGTGGCACTGTATCAAAAGCTTTTGAGAAGTCCATGAACACCACGTCCACTGCATTCCCTTGGTCCAGTCCTGAACTTACCCTTCATAAAAGCTTATCAGATTAGTCTGACAAGAACGGTCCCTCGTAAACCCATGCTGATACTGTGTCATGAGGTTATTCAGCTTCAGATACTCCAATATAGTATCCCTTAAAAAACCCTCCAGGATTTTACCCACAGTAGATGTTAGGCTCACTGGCCTATAATTTCCAGGTTCAGTTTTTGCCCCCTTTTTGAATATTGGCACCACATTTGCTATACGCCAGTCCTGTGGTACAGACCCAGTTATTATGGAATCTTTAAAGATTAAAAATAATGGTCTATCTATAACTGTACTTAATTCCTGCAGTACTCGGGGGTGTATCCCATCCGGGCCCAAGGATTTGTCAACTTTAGTGATTTTTAGACGCCGCCGTACTTCCCGCTGGGTTAAGCAGGTGACATTTAATGGAAATTTTTTTTTATCTCTGATCATGTTATCTGTCATGGAATTTTCTTATGTAAATACCGTTGAAAAAAAGTCATTTAGCATATTGGCTTTTTCCTCATCCTCATCAACCATTTCACCCAGACTATTTTTAAGGGGACCAACACTATCATTTTTTAGTTTCTTGCTATTTATGTAGTTAAAGAATATTTTGGGATTATTTTTACTTTCTCTGGCAATGAGTCTCTCTGCCTCAATCTTTGCTGTCTTGATTTGCTTTTTACAGAATTTATTCAGTCTTCTGTATTTATTTAATGCCTCATCACTACCTGGTGTTGTGCGACTCAACAGTCTATAGGAGAGGTGGTTACACACACTCACTACCACTGCAGTCACCGTCTATAGGAGAGGTGGTCACAACGCTCACTACCGCTCCAGTCACATGTTTAGGAGAGGTGGTCCACACACTCACTACCGCCCAGTCACGTCTATAGGAGAGGTGGTCACACACACTCACTACCGCTCCAGTCACGTCTATAGGAGAGGTGTCACACACACTCACTCGCTCCAGTCAAGTCTATAGGAGAGGTGGTCGCACACACTCACTACCACTCAGTCACATCTATAGGAGAGGTGGTCCACACACTCACTACCGCCCCAGTCACCGTCTATAGGAGAGGTGGTCACACACTCACTACGCTCCAGTCACTGTCTATAGGAGAGGTGTCCACACACTCACTACGCTCCAGTCATAGTCTATAGGAGAGGTGGTCCACACACTCACTACGCCCCAGTCACAGTCTATAGGAGAGGTGTCATGGTCACACACACTACACGCTGCAGTCACCATCTATAGGAGAGGTGGTCACACACGTCACTACACTCCAGTCACGTCTATAGAGAGGTGGTCACACCTACTACCACTCAGTACGTCTATAGGAGAGGTGGTCACACACGCTCACTACCGCTCCAGTCACGTCTTAGGAGAGGTGGTCACACACACTCACTACGCTCAGTCACATCTATAGAGAGGTGGTCACCACACTCCTACGCTCCAGTCATAGCTATGGAGAGGTGGTCCACACACTCACTACCACTCCAGTCACCTCTATAGGAGAGGTGGTCACACACCTCACTACCGCCCAGTCCGTCTATAGGAGAGGTGGTCACACACTCACTACCGCTCCAGTCATGTATAGGAGAGGTAGTCACACCACTCACTCGTCCAGTCTATCTAAGGAGGGTGGTCCACACACTCACTCCGCCAGTCACAGCTATAGGGAGGTGGTCAGTGTCACACACACTCATACGTCAGGTCCCATCTATAGAGAGTGGTCCACACGCTCTACCAGTCGTCACGTCTATAGCAGTGGTCACACCGCTACTACCACGTCACTCTATAGGAGAGGTGTCACACACGTCACACGCTCCAGTCACGTCTTAGGAGAGGTGGTCACACAACTCACTACCTTCAGTCACCATCTATAGGAGAGGTGGTCACACATCACTACCCCCAGTCAGTCTTAGGGAGTGGTACACACTCACTACGCTCCAGTCCCATCTATAGGAGAGGTGGTACACACACGTCACTACCACTCCAGTCACTGTCTTAGGAGAGGTGGTCACACACGCTCACTACCACTCCAGTCACTGTCTATAGGAGAGGTGGTCACACACTCACTACGCCCAGTCACAGTCTATAGGAGAGGTGGTCACACACGCTCACTACCACTCCAGTCACCGTCTATAGGAGAGGTGGTCACACACGCTCACTACCCTCCAGTCACATTATAGGAGAGGTGTCACACACTCACTACCGCCCCAGTCACCGTCTATAGGAGAGTGGTCAAACGCTCACTACCGCTCCAGTCACAGTCTATAGGAGAGGTGGTCACACACGCTCACTACCCTCAGTCACCGTCTATAGGAGAGGTGGTCACACACCACTACGCTCCAGTCACCATCTATAGGAGAGGTGGTCCACACCTCACTACCACTCCAGTCACATCTATAGGAGAGGTGGTCCACACTACTACACTAGCACCAGTCACCATCTATAGGAGGTGGTCACACAGCTACTACGTCCAGTCACAGTCTATAGGAGAGGTGGTCACACACACTCACTACGCTCAGTCACGTCTATAGGAGAGGTGTTCGCACACGCTCACTACCACTCCAGTCACGTCTATAGGAGAGGTGGTCACACACACTCACTACCGCCCAGTCACAGTCTATAGGAGAGGTGGTCACACACTCACTACGCTCCAGTCACATCTATAGGAGAGTGGTCAAACGCTCACTACCGCTCCAGTCACAGTCTATAGGAGAGGTGGTCACACACGCTCACTACCACTCCGGTCACCGTCTATAGGAGAGGTGGTCACACACACTCACTACCGCCCGTCACAGTCTATAGGAGAGGTGGTCACACAGACTCACTACGCTCCAGTCACAGTCTATAGGAGAGGTGGTCACACACGCTCACTACCACTCAGTCACAGTCTATAAGAGAGGTGGTCACACACACTCACTACCGCCCAGTCACATCTGTAGGAGAGGTGGTCACACACACTCACTACGCTCCAGTCACAGTCTGTAGGAGAGGTGGTCACACACCTCACTACCGCTCCAGTCACGTCTATAGGAGAGGTGGTCACACACTCACTACCTCAGTCACCGTCTATAGGAGAGGTGGTCACACACACTCACTACCGCCCCAGTCACCGTCTATAGGAGAGGTGGTCCACACACAACTACCCTCCAGTCACCGTCTATAGGAGAGGTGGTCACACACACTCACTACCCCAGTCACTATTAGGAGAGGTGGTCACACACAGCTCACTCCCCTCCAGTCACAGTCTATAGGAGAGGTGGTCACACACGCTACTACCACTCAGTCACAGTCTATAGGAGAGGTGGTCCACACCTCACTACCCTCCAGTCACATCTATAGGAGAGGTGGTCCACACCTCACTACCACCCAGTCACAGTCTATAGGAGAGGTGGTCACACACACTCACTACCGCCCAGTCACAGTCTATAGGAGAGTGTCAACACTCACTACGCTCCAGTCACAGTCTATAGGAGAGGTGGTCACACACACTCACTACACTCCAGTCACCGTCTATAGGAGAGGTGGTCACACACACTCACTACCGCCCAGTCACGTCTATAGGAGAGGTGGTCACACACTCACTACCTCCAGTCACAGTCTATAGAGAGGTGGTCACACACCTCACTACCACTCCAGTCACCGTCTATAGAGAGGTGGTCACACACACTCACTACCGCCCAGTCACAGTCTATAGGAGAGGTGGTCACACACACTCACTACGCTCCAGTCACAGTCTATAGGAGAGGTGGTCCACACGCTCACTACCACTCCAGTCACCGTCTATAGGAGAGGTGGTCACACACACTCACTACCCCCAGTCACCAGTCTATAGGAGAGGTGGTCACACACCTCACTACCGCTCCAGTCACGTCTATAGGAGAGGTGGTCACACACACTCACTACGCTCCAGTCACAGTCTATAGGAGAGGTGGTCGCACACACTCACTACCCTCCAGTCACGTCTATAGGAGAGGTGGTCACACACCCACTACCCCATCCAGCTCACACACTCACCGCAGATCTATAGGAGAGGTGGTCACACACGCTCACTACCGCTCCAGTCACGTCTATAGGAGAGGTGGTCACACACACTCACTACGCTCCAGTCACGTCTATAGAGAGGTGGTCACCACTCACTACGCTCCAGTCACGTCTTAGGAGAGGTGGTCACACACACTCACTACCTCCAGTCACGTCTATAGGAGAGGTGGTCACACACCTCACTACCGCCCAGTCACGTCTATAGGAGAGGTGGTCCACTTTCTTCAGACGTCTAAAGAGGTGGTAACGACTGCAATTGTAGTCTATGGAGAGTGTCACCATCACTAGCTCCGTCACGTCTATGGAGAGGTGGCCCAGTGATGTCTTAAAGTGGACAACCACACCCCGTCACTAAAGGTGACACCATATTAACTATGCCGCCCAGACTTATTAGAGTGTGGTTAGCACTTGATACCCCCAGTCTTTACAGAAGATTAGTAGGAGGTGGTAAAATGAAAATATCCTGATTGCCCCCAATTTATTTTTCCGTACTAGGAGAGATTGGACCCAAAAGTTGTTGTGCAATTATTGCTGAGTATGCTGTACCCATATTGGGGGTGGTACCACTCTTTGGTGCATGGCAAGCTTGGAAGGGAAGGAGTGCACATTTTGGAATGCAGACATTGATGGAATGGTTGCGCCGGCGTCATGTTGTGTTTGAAGAGCCCATGATGTGCCTTAAACAGTGGAAATCCCCCACAAGTGACCCATTTGGAAACTAGATCCCCAAGAGCTTATCTAGATGTGTGGTGACACTTTAACCCCCAAGTGCTTCCAGAAGTTTATAATGTAGAGCCGTGAAATACAAAAATCACTTTTTGCCCCAATTTTTTTTTTCACAGGGTAACAGAGAAATTGGGCCCCAAAAGTTGTTTGCAATTTGTCCTGAGTATGCTGATACCCCATATGTGGGGGGTACCACTGTTTGGGCGCATGGCAGAGTCAGGAAGGGAAGGAGCTCCGTTTGACTTTTCAATGCAAAATTGGCTGGAATTGAGATCAGACGCCATGTCACGTTTGGAGAGCCCCTGATGTGCCTAAACAGTGTAAACCCCCCCAATTCTAACTTCAACCCTAACCCCAACACACTCCCAACCCTAACCATAAAAACAACCAACCTAACACCATAACCTAATCCACCTAACCTACCTAACCAACCCTAACCCTAATTCCAACCCTAACCCATAACCTACCTATCTTTATCCACCCTAACCAAGCCCCTAACCCAAACCCTTTTGCCCCAATCCTAACCCTAATTCCAACCCTAACCCTAATTCCAACCCTATCTCTAATTCCAAACCTAACCCTATCTTTAGCCTTATCCCTAAACCTAACTTTAGCCCTAACCCTAACGGGAAAATGGAAATAAATACATTTTTTAATTTTATCATTTTTCCCTAAGGGGGTGATAAAGGGGAGTTTCATTTACTATTCATAGCTGGTTTTTATGTTTGTCAGCTGTCACACACTAAAAGACGCTTTTTTTGTAAGAAGTTTTTGCATCGCCGTACTTTGAGAGCTAGAATTTTTCAATATTTCTGCAGTCATGTGAGGGCTTGTTTTTTGCGGGACAAGATGGCGCTTTCAGTGATACTATTTGTATTACTATTCGTTTTTTTTTATCGTGTTTTATTTTATATTATGATGATACCGCTTGGAAGAAGTATAATTTGCTACTTTTTTGTTTTTTTTACGGCGTTCACTGAAGGGGGATGTTTGCAGGGATGTTTGCCCGTTACATTTAATGACACATATCTTTTTAACTTTTTACAAGCTATGGATTAAATAAAAAGACAAAACTTGAATTTTTATGGAAATTACCTGGTGCTGTTTTTTCCTCTTTGCCTGCATTGACAAGTGGACTCCAGCCACATTGAACCTGGCACCCGTGGTCCTGTGATACTCTGGTGAGCACCGAGTAAATACTTTTCCTCTGTTGATTTATCACCTCGAGACCAGTTGCCGTGGGTGACTGCACCGCTGTGTACACTGTGGGTGCCAGGCCTGTGAGCTGCCCTGGCTCCTCTTGTCCGTGTTGCCTTACACAGATGGAGCACCGCAGAGCCGACTGCTCTGCCCTCTAGCAAACACCAGATTGACACTGACCCCTTTCACCCAAACCCTGTACTGCAGGGTTTTTAGCTAGCAACCTGTGGCCTTCAGCCACATGGAAAACCCAGTCCGGAATGAAACAGACTGCACCCCACTACCATCTGCAGTCTGTTTCAAAACACCAAAACCCAGAGCTGGTTTTCCCCCAAATCTGCCTTGGACAACCAGCATGTCCAAGACTTATACTCACTTTAGTCTGCATTGCAACCACAGCTACGCCTGTGACTGCAATGCACTCTAATGCGCCTCCGTGCGCATCCTGAGGGGAACACACTGCGCCCCCTACATGTGACACCAGTCACTGCCTCACACTCTTTTGTTCCCACAATATGTATTTTTTCCTCAACTGCAATACCATTTTTGACCACAACCCTTTTTACCATACAATCCAATGCAACAGCGCCACCTATCACCAGCTTCGATCCAAAAGTTATGTAATTCAATAGTGTAAGCTGGTTTGGAAACGACAGATGCGCCATCATAAGCACCAGGAAAAGCTTAAGAACATGTCCTTGTTAAGACAATTAATGTAAATGCTCCTTTAAGTTTCCGCATATGTCATCTTGAGGTCTGACTGATCAATCCAAGATTTATTATTTTGGGATGGAAGCAGCGAAGTAAGAGGTCCAAAAATCTGATGTGTCATAATGTTTCCTTTTTGAGGACACATTGGACGGCTTACTAGTGGCTTTTTGTTGGGTTAACCTTTGTTTACGAACCACACAGGCTGAAGTGGAGATGGAAACAAGCAAGATGAGCTGATCTGACACCAGGACCACAGGGATATTTATAGATGTTCCCAACACCTCCAATACAAGCGTATAATCACCGCCCCCCATCCCCAGTGATTGCCAGTAATAGAAATGTCAGGATCCGGGCGACACTGACATTGGTCAAACTGTGATGTGTAGAGGACTGGGCCAGAGCATCTCCAAAATGGCGGGTCTTGTGGGGTGTTCCTGGTATACGGCATGACTTGTGGAGTGTTCCTGGTATACAGAAGATCTTGTGGGGTGTTCCTTGTATACGGCAGATCTTGTGGGGTGTTCCCGGTATACGGCAGATCTTGTGGGGTGTTCCCGGTATACGGCAGATCTTGTGGGGTGTTCCCGGTATACGGCAGGTCTTGTGGGGTGTTCCCTGTATACCGCAGGTCTTGTGGGGTGTTCCCAGTATACAGCTGGTCTTGTGGGGAGTTCCTGGTATACGGCACGTCTTGTGGGGTGTTCCTGGTAAACGGCAGGTCTTGTGGGGTATTCTCTGTATACGGCAGGTCTTGTGGAATGTTTCCGGTATATGGCAGGTCCATCACCCCTCCCTATGCCATGGACTTTTATAGCCCCCACCCTGGACCTGCACCCCCATCACCCCTCCCTATGCCATGGACTTCCATAGCCCCCACCCTGGATCTGCCCCTACTCAACATCCCTATCCCTATTCCCTTTTGTACACTTGCTTTGGCAAAACTAATGTGTATTTAGTCCTGCCAATAAAGCTTCTTTGAATTTGAATTTGTATGGTGTTCCTGGTATATGACAGGTCTTTTTGGGTGTTTCCGGTATAAGGCAGGTCTTGTGGGGTGTTCCCAGTACACGGCAGGTCTTGTGGGGTGTTCCCTGTATACAGCAGGTCTTGTGGGGTGTTCCCAGTATACAGCAGGTCTTTTTGGGAGTTCCTGTTATACGGCATGTCTTATAGGGTATTCTCTGTATACAGCAGGTCTTGTGGGATGTTTCCGTTATATGGAAGGTCTTGTGCGGTGTTCCGGTATATGACAGGTCTTGTAGGGTGTTTCCGGTATAAGGCAGGTCTTGTGGGGTGTTCCCATTATACGGCAGGTTTTGTGGGGTGTTCCTGGTATACGGCAGGTCTTGTGGGGTGTTCCCGATATACGGCAGGTCTTGTGGGGTGTTCCCGATATACAGCAGTTCTTGTGGGGTGTTCCCGATATACGACAGGTCTTGTGGGGTGTTCCTGGTATACGGCAGATCTTGTGGGGTGTTCCCTATATACGGCAGGTCTTGCGGGGTGTTCCCAGTATATGGCAGGTCTTGTGGGTTGTTCCCGGTATACGACAAGTCTTGTGAGGTGTTACCGGTATACAGCAAGTCTTGTGGGGTGTTCCTGGTATACAAGTCTTGTAGGGTATTCTCTGTGTACGGCAGGTCTTGTGGAGTATTCTCTGTATACGGCAGATATTGTGGAGTATTCTCTGTATACGACAGGTCTTGTGGGGCGTTTCCGGCATAAGGCAGGTCTTATGGGGTGTTTCTGGTATACGGCGGGTCTTGTGGGGTGTTCCCAGTATACGGCAGATCTTGTGGGGTGTTCCCAGAGTACAGTGTATTTTGTCTTTATTTTAAAGTGCTGTAAGGCGGCCAGGGTGGTAGTCATGGCAACGAGTTGTAGTGTTCCCACACCCTGGCGTCTCATCGAGGAAATATACAGTCCCATTTGTTGTGTGTGCAATGTGTGCAGCAGAGTACTCACTTCTGTCACTCCACCTTCAGTTTTCGAGGTTCCATTAAACACTGCAGAGTTACAGTCCTTTTCTAACAGTTTAACTTTACTTATAACATGAGCATACATCACTTTGTCAGCACAATTCACACAAAGCAAAATATCCTGAACTTTCCCTGCCTTCCCTCCATTCTCACTGTAATCCTTCTCTCTTTTCCCCCGGCAATCCCTGTCGTCTCCTTGGACAATCCGTGTCCCGTCCATACCTTCCTCTTACCTGCCATCCGGGTAGGCTCTTTGGACAATCTGTGTCCCATCTGTACTTTCCATGTCACCAGCTCCGTCAGCCCCTCGTCGGGTTCCATTAAGGAAAGGTGCCGGGAACACCATCTCAGCTGCTCCCTCCCCGGTCTTAGACCCCGAATCCTTCTTCGGGGGTGATTCCATTGAGCTGGTGCCCATTTACACTATTCTCCAGCCTAGGGCCCCTTACTGCCATCGGCAGACTTATCCCCACGGCTTGCAACCGTCTCCTGCATACGGCCCGGGCTTCTGTCTCTAAACAGGAAGTGCCTTTCCTATATCTTTCTGCTCTACGCGGCTCTGCTCTGTGCCCCTCCCATATACTTAACCCCTATGCCTTACTACTCTTACATCTATGCTCTCTCTAATGTTCCCCCTCTATTCTAATCGCCCTACAGTCCTACACTACTTCCTATTCTATCCCTAAGCCTATGCACAATCCATGACAAATACATTTGCATTACAGTACACACAGTAGTAAAACATTAATAAAACGTCAGGGTGCCGCACGTGACATAGATGAATAACGTTCAGGAGAGAGGAGGCACGTGAGGTTCCCCGCCACCTCCTTACAGTGCCTAGTGGTGCAACATCAAATTCCTATCAGAAGGAAAACTATTCATGGCCATCATTATGACCAGTGGGGGTCCGACCACCGATCATCCTTAAAAAGGGGGGTCTAATCTGCAGTTGATACAGACACTGCAGGGCCATGCAGCGCTCCAGAGAAGTAGTGAAATCGGAAACTGAACGACATCATAAAAAATATCAGATCCATCAACAGCAACTTGCTGATGGTTTCTCGGCACCAACATAATATTTTCTTCTGCCCCTCAAAAATACAAATGAACAACTTCTTATGTTTCTCGTGGAAAAAGTTGTTTTCAGATTACCCTGAAGAAAATTAAATGATATCCTACAAGAATTTTTTCTGAAGCTTTTCCCTTTTGTCTCCGTATTTTCTGGAGTTTTCCTCCCCCATGTGGTGGATGAATTTCTTGCAGGCCGGGACATCTTCCATAAAAAAAAAAGTAGGAAGCGCCGCCGATGCCTTGTCTAGACCGCAGGCTATTTATAGGGCCGGGATATTTTTAGCCTTTATACGCACAGTAGTTTTTGGAATGGAAAAAAAAAATAGAAAAAAAAGTTTGTTTCGTTCTGTGTCTTAAGACCAAAGGACATTTATAGAACGGTGTGAAGGAAGTGACTGTGCACACACCGGGGTTATCAATAGGGCCACAGTCTCTGCCCGGGAAGAACAATGGCGCTATTTTAGAATCATGAATAGGCAAAATGTGTGTGAGGCCGAGTGCCAGGATCCCGGTAGCCAAAAGTCACCCAACACTGTGCCGCTCTCACTGCCTCTGCCCAGACCCCGCCAAGACCCCAGCCATAATCCCCCGGAGGAGTCCGGGCGGAGCTGAAACAATAGGTCACTTCTCACCTCCATAAAAATATACATAAAAATATTTAAAACAATTATTAACTCCAAAAAAATGAAGACTTTTCATGAGAAAAAAAATAAAACATTAAAAAAAATTAGTAATAGTATTAACCTGAAAATAAAAAATGACCATAAAAAAGTTGTAAACTAAAAAATGAAAAACATTAATTGGAAAAAAAGTAAAACTAAAAAAGATTAATTAAACAAAAGATAGAAAAGATGAACAATAAAAAAAAACTAATAGTTCAAAAAAAAAAAAGCAAAGAAAAATGTGACTAAGATTGAAAGTACAAATCAAGTAAAAAAAAATTGCTATTAAAAAACAGATTAGCTTTTAAAAAAGAAACATACTAATAAAAGAAGGGTTGTAAAGCAGAAA
>JARQOD010008737.1:0-34404 GCA_033576555.1 Oophaga sylvatica
AACCCAGCAAGATAGACAGCAATACTCCGAACCTCAGTGGCAAGCTGATCCACATGGCCAGACAGCTGTGCAAGCTCCATTGAGAGAAAAAAAAATCCTCCTCAGTACCCAGAGAAAAAGAGGGAAAAAATGCAAGAAACAGAAAAAAAAAAAAAAAAATCTCTGACAACTCTGACAACTTTTTTCTTTCCACACTATTTTTCCCTTCTGTGAGTACCATACAATTTTCAGTTATGCCGGTGATACTGTTATGTTTCTTTAGCTGAGGAGAGCAGGCAAAAACGGCAATACACCAGAGAGGTTGGAATCTATTGGATTGCAGTACCCTGACTAACCACCACAACTAAAGGCAGCCGTGGAGCGTTCCTACGTTGGTCCTAGATGCCTCGTCACAGCCTGAGAGATTAACTACACCTAAAGATAGAAAGAGGAAAGCTATCTGCCCCGGAGCAGATCCCCAAAGAACATAGGAAGCCCCCAAACATGTAATGGCGGTTAGACAAGAGGAAATACAGACATAGACAGAAAATAGTATGAGCAAACGCTGGGGCCCAATATGCCTAAACAGAAAAGGATAATAATAATAATAATCTTTATTTATATAGCGCCATCATATTCCGCAGCGCTTTACAGTTTAACAGTTTCAGAACACAAGTCTTAAGTAACAACGTTAACAATACAATAATTAAAGCAAAATAAGCCGACCCTGCTCGTGAGAGCTTACAATCTACAATGAGGTTGGGGGTTTCAAAGTACATGTGTTTATATACAATGGTGCATTTACAATGATGGTCCAGCCATCTTGAGGGAGTGAGGGATGGATGGAGATAGTGAATGGGCTACACACACACACTTACACATAGAATGACTTTGATTAGTGAATGTGATAGGCCGCTCTGAACAAATGTGTTTTGAGGGAGCGCCTGAAACCCTGAAAATTGTGGATAGTCCTAATTTCTTGGGGTAGAGCATTCCAGAGGATTGGCGCAGCGCGGGAGAAGTCTTGGAGTCGGGAGTGGGAGGTACGGATTAGTGCAGAGGTTAGTCGAAAGTCGTTTGCAGAGCACAGCAGTCGGTTAGGCCGATAGATAGAAATGAGGGAGGAGATGTAGGGGGGTGCTGCACTGTGGAGAGCTTTGTGGGTGAGAACCAGTACTTTGAATTGGATCCTATAATGAATGGGCAGCCAGTGTAAAGGACTGGCGAAGAGCGGACGCGTCCGAGTACCGATTAGCCAGATGGATTACCCTGGCTGCTGCATTAAGGATGGACTGGAGAGGGGATAGTCGAGTAATGGGGAGGCCAAGTAATAGAGTGTTGCAGTAGTCCAGGCGGGAGTGGATCAATGCTACAGTGAGGGTTTTTGTTGTTTCCATGGTGAGAAAAGGGTGGATTCAAGAAATGTTCTTTAGGTGTAGGCGGCAAGAGCGGGCAAGAGATTGTATATGGGAGGTGAAGGAGAGATTGGCGTCAAACATAACCCCCAGACAGCGAGCCTGCTGCCGGGGTGTTATTATGGTGCCGCCCATGGAGAGGGATATGTCAAATTTAGGGAGGTTAGTAGACGGCGGGAGCAGAAGAAGTACAGTTTTGGAGAGGTTGAGTTTCAGATAGAGAGCGGACTTGATGTTGGAGACTGCGGACAGACAGTCGGTGGCGTTCTGTAGTACAGCGGGGGTAAGGTCGGGGGATGACGTGTATAGTTGTGTGTCATCAGCATAAAGATGGTACTGAAAGCCAAATCTGCTGATTGTCTGTCCAATTGGGGCCGTGTAGAGAGAGAAGAGAAGGGGGCCAAGGACTGAGCCCTGGGTTACACCGACAGTGAGAGGAAGAGGAGATGATGTGGAGCCAGAGAACGAAATACTGAAGGAGCGGTCAGAAAGATAGGAGGAGAACCAGGAGAGAACAGTGTCCTTAATACCTAGTGAGTGGAGCCTAGACAGTAGGAGACGGTGGTCAACCGTGTCGAAAGCTGCAGAAAGGTTGAGAAGAATGAGCAGAGAGTGGTCACCGTTACGTTTTGCTGTAAGAAGGTCATTGGTCTATCAAAAGGAAAGAAAGGATACTCACTGCAATCCAAAAAAAACCCCTAAAACATGCCAACGCTACTGATTGCAAAAACACCTGAGATCACACGACCTCTACCACCTAAATCAGTTCTCTGGTGTAATAAAACTAAGCCGCACCCACTGAAAAAACTGGAAAAGGCAAATGAACAAATAACAATGGCTCCAGAGGAACTGAGAGGAGCCCAAGCCCCCCGGGGGGGGTGGGAACCTGGCTAACCTCACAGAAATGCAGAGAAATATGCAAATGGTAAGCACAAAAACAAAAAACAGAAAATATCTTATCTGAAAGCAGAAGAAGAGGCAAGACTCAGCAAGCTTCCAAGTGAACCAGGAACCACAGTTGAGACAAGAACAATTGATCACCGGCAACCATGATGGGAGGGAACCTCCCTCATATCAAGCCAGTCTGTGAATCCTGATTGCCAATCCTCATTGAATGGTTCAGTACTGTTTGTAACCACCGGAGGGAGCTTCTGCTCAGAATTCATTTCCAAAACATTCACAACAGTTGTCTCTCTCTCTCAGGAGAAGGCCCAGCGTTTGCCAACCGGCATAGGACTGATGGTCCTCATTTTAAAGTTTGGGACTTGGTTTGGTTGTCCTCAAGAAATATCCCTATGAAGGTTGCATCTCCAAAATTTAAGCCAAGGTTCATTGGACCTTATAAGATCATGGAAATTATTAATCCGGTTTCCTTCCGTTTGCTTCTTCCAGGGTCATTTAAGATCCATGACGTGTTCCACAAGTCCTTATTGAAGAGGTTTGTTGAGCCAGTGGTTCCTATGGCTGTGACTCCCGACCCTGTTTTGGATGAGGGCAACTTGGATTATGTGGTTCAGAAAATATTGGATTCTCGTTTTGCTAGACGGAAACTCCAGTATTTGGTTAAATGGAGAGGTTATTGTCAGGAGGACAATTCTTGGGTGTTTGATTCGGACATTCATGCTGGGAGACTTATCTGTGTCTATCATCGAGCCCATCCTGATCAGCCTGGTTGCACAGGTGAGGGTTCGGTGACCCTCCTCAAGGGGGGGTACTGTTGTGAATATGCTGTAGGCGGCTTCTGAGCTGGGGCTCCCTCCGGTGGTTGCTGAGGGTAATGAACTGATTTCTGAATGGCCTTCAGCTGGCGCTGAATGGTAGGATATAAGTGGCCTGAGTTCCCAGCAACCTTGCCGGTTATCAATTATTCCTTCTGGTCTTGCTTGAAGCACTGCTAGTTTCCTGCTCTCCTTCAGATAAGTGTTTGCTGTTTTTTTTTCCTCTGTTTGATTTTCTCTGCTGGTTTCCTGCTTGCAGTGGACTGTAGCCTATCCCCTTTTGGGGGTCTGGCGCTGCAATTGTGCTCCGTTAGTGTCTGCACTTTTCCTTTGCTCCTTTGTTACTTTTTATTTGCTGAATAGCGTTTTGTTACACCAGAGATTTGATTTAAGTGGATGAGATTGTGTGATCTCAGGTTTTTTGGCAATCAAAAGTGTTGGTATTTTTGTTAGGGTTTTGTTGGATTGCAGTCAGAATTCCTTCCTGTACTTTTCTGTCTAGACAGATTGGGCCCGAGCATTTGCTCTTTCTATTTTCTGTCTGTGTCTGTGCTCTCTTCTTGTCTAACCGCCATTACATGTTTGGGGGCTTCCTATTTTCTTTGGGGATCTGTTCCGGGGCAGATAGCTTTCATCTTTCTGCCTTTAGGTGTAGTTATCTCTCAGGCTGTGACAAGGCGTCTAGGATCACCGTAGGAACGCTCCACGGCTACTTCTAGTTGTGTGGTTAGTTCAGGTTACTGCAATCCAATAGGTTACTGTTGTGTTTGGGTAGCTGAGGAGAAAAAGCAAAAAATGGCAATACATCAGAGAGGCTGGAACCTATTGAATTGCAGTAACCTGAACTAACCACACAACTAGAGGTAGCCGTGGAGCGTTCCTACGTTGTTCCTAGACGCCTTGTCACAGCCTGAGAGATAACTACACCTAAAGACAGAAAGATGAAAGCTATTTCCCCTGGAGCAGAACCCCAAAGAAAATAGGAAGCCCCCAAACATGTAATGGCGGTTAGACAAGAAGAGAGCACGGACACAGACAGAAAATAGAATGAGCAAACACTGGGACCCAATCTGTCTAGAAAGAAAAGTACAGGAAAGAATTCTGACTGCAATCGAACAAAAAACCCTAAAAAATACCAACTCTTCTGATTGCAAAAACACCTGAGATCACACGATCTCCACCACCTAAATCAAATCTCTGGTGTAACAAAACTAAGCCTTAGCCACTGAAAAAACAGGAAAAAGCAAATGAACAAATAACAGTGGCTACAGATAAACTGAGAGGAGCACAGGCCCCAGGAGGGGACCCGGCTGACCTCCACAAAAGTGCAGAAAACTATGTAAAAAGCAAGCACAAAAAAAAAGCAGAAAATATCTTATCTGAAAGCAGATGATGCAGGCAGGACTCCAGCAAACTTCCAAATGAACCAGGAACCACAATTGAGACAAGAACAATTGATCACTGGCGACCATCATGGGAGGGAAACTCCCTTATATCAGTCCAGTCCATGATCCCAGATTGCCATTCCTCGCTGAAAGATTCAGTACTGTCTGTAACCACCAGAGGGAGCCTCTGCTCAGAAACCATCTCTAGCACATTCATAACAGTACCCCCCCGTTGAAGAGGGGTCACCAAACCCTCACCTGTGCAACCAGGCCAATCAGGATGAGCTCGTGATAGGCACGGATCAGTCTCCTAGCATGGATGTCCGAAGCAAACACCCAAGAATTGTCCTCCTGACCATAACCTCTCCACTTAACCAAATACTGGAGTTTCCGTCTAGAAAAAAGAGAATCCAATATTTTCTCAACCACATACTCCAGATTGCCCTCAACCAAAACAGGGTCAGGAGGCGCAGCCATAGGAACCACTGGCTCAACAAACATCTTCAATAAGGACTTGTGGAACACGTTATGGATCTTAAATGTCCCTGGAAGAAGCAAACGGAAGGAAACTGGATTAAGAATCTCATGATCTTATAAGGTCCAATGAACCTAGGCTTAAATTTGGAGATGCAACCCTCATAGGGATATTTCTTGAGGACAACCAAACCAAGTCCCCCACTTTAAACCGAGGACCATCAGTCCTATGCCGGTTGGTAAACCGTTGGGCCTTCTCCTGAGAGAGGGACAACTTCTCCACTACCTGGTCCCAAATCTGCTGGATACGCTCCACAACAGAGTCAACACCCGGACAGACAGAAGCCTTCGCCTGTCCTGAAGAAAATCGAGGGTGAAACCCGGAATTGCAGAAAAATGGAGACATCAAGGTGGCAGAGCTAACACTATTATTAAGAGCAAACTCAGCCAAAGGCAAAAAAGAGACCCAGTCATCTTGATCAGCAGACACAAAACATCTCAAATAAGTCTCCAAGGTCTGGTTTGTTCTCTCGGTTTGTCCATTGGTCTGAGGATGAAATGCAGAGGAGAAAGATAATTGAACACCAAGTTTAGAACAAAATGTCCTCCAAAATCTAGAAACAAACTGGACTCCTCTGTCAGATACAATGTTCTCCGGAATGCCATGTAACCGAACCACATGCTGAAAGAACAAAGGCACCAATTCGGAGGAGGAAGGTAACTTAGGTAATGGCACAAGATGTATCATCTTGGAAAACCTATCACAGATTACCCAAATAACGGTCATTTTCTGAGAAACAGGGAGGTCAGAAATAAAATCCAATAGAGATATGGGTCCATGGCCTCTTGGGCACAGGTAATGGCATTAATAAACCACTAGAGCGAGAACAAGGCTTGGAACTAGAGCAAGTCCCACAGGACTGCACAAATTCCCTGACGTCACGAGACAAAGTAGGCCACCAAAAGGACCGACTCACCAAGTCTCTGGTACCAAAAATCCCGGAATGACCAGCCAACGCGGAACAATGAATCTCAGACATCACACTCTTCTTCCACTGGTCTGGGACAAACAATTTCCCAATAGGGCAGCGCTCAGGTTTATCCTCCTGACACCCTTCCAGAGCCAGTCTCAAATTGGGCGAGATGGCGGAAAGTACTACACCCCTTTCAAAATAATAGCAGGATCAGATAACTCAGGAGAGTCCGCAAAGAAACTCCTCGAGAGTCCATCCGCCTTAACATTGTTAGTGCCAGGAAGAAAAGAAACCACAATATTAAAACGTGTGAAAAACATGGCCCACCTGGCCTGTCTAGGATTAAGTCGCTTGGCTGATTCGAGATAAACTAGGTTCTTATGGTCCATGAGGACCACCACCTGATGTTTGGCTCCTTCCAGCCAATGTCTCCACTCTTCAAAGGCCCACTTCATGGCCAATAACTCCCGATTACCCACGTCATAATTACGTTCAGTTGGAGAAAATTTTCGAGAGAAAAAGGCACAAGGGTTACTCTTAGAGGTATCTGGATTTCTTTGGGACAAAACGGCACCTGCCCCAATTTCAGAGGCATCAACCTCCACCTGAAATGGTAGAGAAACATCAGGCTGCCATAGAACAGGAGCAGAAGTGAATCTCCGCTTAAGTTCCTGAAACGCAGAAACTGCCTCAGGAGGCCAATTCACCACATCAGAACCCTTTTTGATCAAATCAGTCAATGGTTTAACAATACCGGAGAAATTACCAACAAATTTACGATAAAAATTGGCAAAACCCAAAAATCTCTGAAGAGCCTTTAATGAAGTATGTTGGACCCAATCACAGATGGCCTGAACCTTGACCGGGTCCATTTCAATAACAGACGGAGACAAAATGAATCCCAGAAATGAGACCTTCTGTAGCCAAAAAGACTCTTTGATCCCTTCACATACAGTGCATTCTCTCTCAAAATCTGGAACACAGTCCGAACATGTTTCACATGAGAGTCCCAGTCATTGGAAAAAATCAAGATATCATCCAAATAAACAATCAGAAATTTATCCACGAAATCCCTGAAAATATCATTCATGAAGGATTGGAAGACGGAAGGAGCATTAGTGAGCCCAAAGGGCATCACTAGGTACTCAAAATGCCCCTCTGGGGTATTAAACGCCGTCTTTCATTCATCCCGTGCTTAATGCGAATAAGGTTATACGCCCCCCTGAGATCAAGCTTGGTAAACCAACTAGCACTTTTCACTCTGGAAAACAGGTCAGAAATCAAGGGTAACGGATATTGATACTTCACAGTGATCTTATTCAAGAGACGATAATCAATACACGGCCTCAATGAACCATCCTTTTTGGCCACAAAGAAAAAACCGGCGCCCAAGGGTGAAGAGGATGGTCTGATATGACCCTTCTCCAATGACTCCTTGATATAAGATCGCATAGCATCGTGTTCAGGTACAGACAAGTTAAAAAGGCGACCTTTAGGAAATTTACCACCAGGCACTAATTCAATAGCGCAATCATAGCTCCTGTGAGGGGGCAAGGATGCAGATTAACTTTCACTAAATACATCAGAAAAATCAGTCAAAAAGTCAGGGACATCCTGAGACTGGGAGAGGCAGAAAAACAGGAGTGTCAGTATTAACACATTGGCTGCCCCAACTGGTCACAGACACAGATTTCCAATCCACAACAGGATTATGAGACTGTAACCAAGGGAAACCTAGTACAATAATGTCATGCAGATTATGCAGCAACAGAAATTTGCAACTCTCCTGATGATCTGGTTCCACCCTCATTGTAACCTGAGTAGAAAACTGGGGTTTATTCTCCGCCAAAGGGGTAGAATCAATGCCCAGTAGGGGAATAGACTTCCGCAGGGGTATCATGGGAAACCCACAACGTTTGGCAAAGTCAAAATCCATCAGGTAATAGCTGCTCCTGAATCAACAAAAGCCTGAGCAGAAAATGTGGACAGGGAGCAAATCAGGGTAACAGTCAACAGAAATTTAGTCTGAACACTACCCAAGACAACTGAGCGTGCAAAACGTCTTCCCTGCTTAGGGCAGAAGGAAAGAGCATGAGAGGAGTCACCACAGTAGAAACATAACCCATTGCGCTTTCGAAACTCATGACGCTGAGCCCCAGAAGTCACTCCATCACAATGCATGGGCCCAGGAGCTGGCTCACAAGGCAACACCATCTCACACATACCTCTGCGCTCACACAAACGTCTGTCAATTTGAATAGCCAATGACATAGAATCATTGAGACCAGAGGGGACAGGGAATCCCACCATAACATCCTTTACATTCTCTGACAGCCCCTTCCGAAAAAGGGCTGCCAAAGCATCATCATTCCATTTGGTCAGGACTGCCCACTTTCGGAATTTCTGACATTACAACTCAGCGTCTTCAAGACCCTGATTTAATGCCAACAAGGCTTTTTCAGCCTGATCAGTGACATTAGGTTTATCGTACAATAACCCCAGAGCCTGAAAAAATACATCAACATCATTCAAAACAGGATCCCCAGATGTCAGGGAAAAAGCCCAATCCTGAGGGTCGCCATGCAGGAGAGAGATGACAATTTGAACCTGCTGTGCTGAGCTCCCCGAGGACTTAGGTTTTAAGGCAAAAAACAACTTACAGTTATTTTTGAAATTCAGAAATTTAGCCCGATCCCCCAAAAACAAATCTGGCATGGGAATCCTAGGTTCCACAACCGGCAACCTAGCAAGATAGGTAGCAATACTCCGAACCTCAGTGGCAAGCTGATCCACACGGCCAGACAACTGTGCAAACTCCATTGAGAGAAAAAAAAATCCTCCTCAGCACCCAGAGAAAGAGAGGGAAAAAATGCAACAAACAGAAAAAAAAAAAAAAATCTCTGACAACTCTGACAACTTTTTTTTTTCTTTCCACACTATTTTTCCCTTCTGTGAGTACCATATAATTTTCAGTTTTGGCCGGTGATACTGTTGTGTTTGGGTAGCTGAGGAGAAAAAGCAAAAAATGGCAATACACCGGAGAGGCTGGAACCTATTGAATTGCAGTAACCTGAACTAACCACACAACTAGAGGTAGCCGTGGAGCGTTCCTACGTTGATCCTAGACGCCTCGTCACAGCCTGAGAGATAACTACACCTAAAGGCAGAAAGATGAAAGCTATCTGGCCCCGGAGGAGATCCCCAAAGAAAATAGGAAGCCTCCAAACATGTAATGGCGGTTAGACAAGAAGAGAGCACGGACACAGACAGAAAATAGAATGAGCAAACTCTGGGGCCCAATCTGTCTAGAAATAAAAGTACAGGAAAGAATTCTGACTGCAATCCAACAAAAACCCTAAAAAAATACCAACTCTTCTGATTGCAAAAACACCTGAGATCACACGATCTCCACCACCTAAATCAGATCTCTGGTGTAACAAAACTAAGCCTTAGCCACTGAAAAAACAGGAAAAAGCAAATGAACAAATAACAGTGGCTACAGATAAACTGAGAGGAGCACAGGCCCTAGGAGAGGACCCGGCTGACCTCCACAAAAGTGCAGAAAACTATGCAAAAAGCAAGCACAAAAAGAAAAGCAGAAAATATCTTATCTGAAAGCAGATGAAGCAGGCAGGACTCCAGCAAACTTCCAAATGAACCAGGAACCACAATTGAGACAAGAACAATTGATCACCGGCGACCATCATGGGAGGGAACCTCCCTTATATCAGTCCAGTCTGTGATCCCAGATTGCCATTCCTCGCTGAAAGGTTCAGTACTCTCTGTAACCACCAGAGGGAGCCTCTGCTCAGAAACCATCTCTAGCACATTCATAACAGGTTCCAGCCTCTCTGGTGTATTACCGCTTTTGCTATTTTTTGCTATTTCTCCTCAATTACCGAAACATAACACCCTTGCTCTCTTGTAATAAAGAAAAAATAATAAAACAACATTATTCTTACCTATCCGCCACTCTGTCAGGTCCCACGCTGTAATCCTTCACAAAGGGTTAACTGGCTTACAGCCAAGCAGCACAGATAATGCTGCCTGCTCAGCTGTAAGTCCCCGAATGAATGAGCTTATCTCCGGCCCGACAGGAGAGGAAGTGATTAGTGTGGGAAGCTCAATTGATTGCTTTCCATGGTAATCAGTTCACTTCATGTCAGCCGGGACTCCCTCTGACGTCACTGATGCAGTGAGGTGTCCCCGGCTGACCTGAACTAATTAGCCTGGGAAGCAATCAATTAAGCTTCCCACACTAATCACTTCTTCTCCTGTCACCAAGAGAGGAACTCATTCATTCAGGGGCTTACAGCTGAGCTGCCAGTATTAGCTGTGCTGCTAGCTGTGAGTTAACCCTTTGTGAAGGATTACAGCATGGGACCTGACAGAGCACCGGATAGGTAAGAAAAATGTTGCTTTATTATTTTATTTTTATTACAGGTGAACAAGGGCTTCGCACTGATTACTTGTAAAATAAAAGATGGTCAAAAACTGTGTGATTATTTCATTAAAATGATTTTTAAAAAAAGTGTGTGTTTTTTTTTATTTCATACCATAGGATTAATAATTGATAGTTGTCTAATTGACAGCTCTCAATTATTAACCTGGGTTAAAGTCACCTTCCAATAGCAAGGTGGCTTTAACCCATTATTAACCCATTAGCCACCGCTACAGGGCAATGGGAATAGACAGGCTAAGTGCCAGAAAGGGCACATCTAATTATAGATTTGCCTTTTCTGGGGTGGCTGGGGGCAGATGTTAGTAGCCAGGGGGGCACAAAATAAATGCACCCTCCCTAGGCTATTATTATCTGCCCCCACTCGCTGGCTTTGTCTGTCTGGTTCAGAAAATAGCGCAGGAGCCCACGCATTTTTTTTCAACGAATTTACACTTCATATATATATACATGTCATTGTGACACATTATATATATATATATATATATATATATTTATAGTTCATACACTTCTACATAGTATAATAGCCGCTAATTCAATTGCCGGCTTTTGTGAAATTACAGACCCGACATGAAATGACACATTGTTTACATAGAGTTAACCACGTCATTTCATGTAGTTTGATATATATTTTTCACTAACAATTACATGAGTGTATGTGTGCAACATTTCATACAGCTAGGGGTTAATGAAAGTTGTAAATTCGTTGAAAAAAATGCGTGGGCTCCCGTGGTGTTTTCTGAACCAGACAGACAAAGCCAACGAGTGGGGCAGATAATAATAGCCCAGAGAGGGACCATTAATTTAGGGCCCCCCTGGCTACTAACATCTGCCCCCAGCAACCCAGAAAAGGCAAATCTATAATTAGATGGCCCTTTTCTGGCACTTTGCCCATCTATTCCCATTGCCCTGTAGCGGTGGCTAATGGGTTAATAATGGGATACAGCCACCTTGCTATTGGAAGGTGACTTTAAGTCAGGTTAATAATTGAGAGCTGTCAATTAGACAACTATCAATTATTAATCCTATGGTATGAAATAAAAATAAAACACATACAGTTTAATTAAAAATTATTTTAATACAATAATGACACAGTTTTTGACCATCTTTTATTTTACAGGTAATCCGTGCGAAGCCCTTGTTCTCCTGTAATAAAAATAAAATAATAAAGCAACATTATTCTTACCTATCCGGTGCTCTGTCAGGTCCCACGCTGTAATCCTTCACAAAGGGTTAACTCGCTTACAGCTAGCAGCACAGCTAATACTGGCTGCTCAGCTGTAAGCCCCTGAATGAATGAGTTCCTCTCCGGCGACAGGAGAGGAAGTGATTAGTGTGGGAAGCTTAATTGATTGCTTCCCTGGCTAATCAGTTCAGGTCAGCCGGGGACAGCTCACAGCATCAGTGACGTCAAAGGGAGTCCCGGCTGACCTGAAGTGAACTGATTACCGTGAGAAGCAATCAATTAAGCTTCCCACACTAATCACTTCCTCTCCTGTCGGGCCGGAGATAAGCTCATTCATTCTGGGGCTTACAGCAGAGCAGGCAGCATTAGCTACGCTGCTTGGCTGTAAGCCAGTTAACCCTTTGTGAAGGATTACAGCGTGGGACCTGACAGAGTGGCGGATAGGTAAGAATAATGTTGTTTTATTATTTTTTCTTTATTACAGGAGAGCAAGGGTTTCGCACGGATTTCCAGTTAAATAAAAGATGGTCAAAAAATGTGTGTTTATTTCATTAAAATTATTTATTATTAATGTGTGTGTGTTTTTTTATTTCCTTCAATAGGAATAATAATTGATAGTTGTCTAATTATAGATTTGCCTTTTCTGGGGTGGCTGGGGGCAGATGTTAGTAGCCAGGGGGGGGCACTAAATAAATGCACCCTCCCTAGGCTAATATTATCTGCCCCCACTCACTGGCTTTGTCTGTCTGGTTCAGAAAATAGCGGGGAGCCCACACATTTTTTTTCAAGAAATTTACACCTTTAATTAACCCCTACATGTATGAAATTTTGCACACATACACTCATGTAATTGTTAGTGAAAACCACATATCAAACTACATGAAATGACATGGTTAAATTTATGTAAACCATGTGTCATTTCATGTCTGGTAGTTCTGTAATTTCACAAAAGCCGGCAATTGAATTAGCGGCTATTATACTATGTAGAAGTGTATGAACTATAAATATATATATATGTGTGTCACAATGATATGTATATATATATATATATATATATATATATATATATATATGTATTCTATGTGTATATATCTAATGTTTTGTGAGCTGTCAGTGTGATTTTACAGTATTAACTATGTATAGCATTATGTATGGGAACTTCCGATTCCGGTATTCGATATGCAAAAAGTATCGGAACTCAGTATCGGAATTCCGATACCGCGAATATCGGCCGATACCCGATATTTGCAGTATAGGAATGCTCAACACTAGAGGTGACCCATACACAATTCTTGCACAAGGGCCCTTTGCTCTCAGTTTCTGTTCCTGACCTCTGTACAATATACACTCGTGGTCAAAATTATTGGTACCCCTCGTTTTATGACAGAAAAACGCACAGTGGTCACAGAAATACCGTATATACTCGAATATAAGCCGAGATTTTCAGCCCATTTTTTAGGGCTGAAAGTCCCCCTCTCGGCTTATATTCGAGTCATATACCAGGGGGTCGGCGGGGGGGGGGGAGCGCAGCTGTCCTATAAGCTGTCCTATATACTTACCCCTTTGTCGGCGCGGTCTCTGCAGCCCTGCTCTTCTCCCACGGTTCCGGCGCCTGTGTTCAGCGGTCAGCTGGTACCGCTCATTAAAGTCATGAATATGCAGATATTCATGACTTTAATGAGCGGTAACACGTGACCGCTGAACACAGGCGCCGGGACCATGGGAGAAGAGCAGGGGCTGCAGAGACCGCGCCGGCGGAGGGGTAAGTATAAGCGATATTTACCTGTCCCGTTCCGCTGTGTCCTCGGGTCCTCTTGCTGCGATGTTCAGGCAGAGGGCGCGATGACGTGGTTAGTGTGCGCCGCGCCCTCTGCCTGATCATTGACTGCTGGAGGACCCGGAATGTCTCAGGTGCCGGGGCCCTGAGCGAGCGGTGACACCGGCACCTCTCCCCCATAGCGCGCCGGTGTCCCCGCCTGCTCAGGACACTGGCACCTGGCCCCCAGCGACGAGAGGTGAGTATGTCTTTTTTTTTTCGGTTGCAGCAGCAGCGCAGCAGCAATTGAGGCCTATACTATGGAGCATAATCTATGGGGGCACAATCTATGGATCATATATGGGGGCATAATCTATGGGGACATAATCTATGGAGCATCAATGGGGGCACAATCTATGGAGCATCTATGGGGGCACAATCTATGGAGCATCTATGGGGGCACAATCTATGGAGCATCTATGGGGGCACAATCTGTGGAGCATCTATGGGGGCACAATCTGTGGAGCATCTATGGGGGCACAATCTATGGATCATCTATGGGGCATAATCTATGGAGCATCTATGGGGGCATAATCTGTGGAGCATCTATGGGGGCACAATCTATGGATCATCTATGGGGGCATAATCTATGGAGCATCTATGGGGGCACAATCTGTGGAGCATCTATGGGGGCATAATACATGGGTAGCACATAGGGCATAATCTCATTTTCCACCCTAGGCTTATACTCGAGTCAGTAAGTTTTCCCAGTTTATTGTGGCAAAATTAGGGGGGTCGGCTTATACTCAGGTCGGCTTATACTCGAGTATATACGGTAACTTCAATCTGACAAAAGTAATGATAAATTCTGGGGCTGCTTTTGCTGCATCTGGCATAGGGTGTCTAGGATCTGGGCAGGGTACAATGAAATCTCAAGACTAACAAGGGATTCTAGAGAGAAATGTGCTGACCAGTGTCAGAAAGCTTGGTCTCAGTCGCAGGTCATGGGTCTTGCCACAGGATAATAAGTCATGACCCAAAACACACGGCTAATAACACCCAAAAATGGCTAAGAGGAAAAAATTGGACTATTCTGAAGTGGTCTTCTATGAGCCCTGACCTAAATCCTATTGAGCATCATTAGAAACAGCTGAAACATGCCGTCTGGAAAAGGCAACCTTCAAACACGAGACAAGTGGAGCAGTTTGCTCTTGAGGAGTGGGCCAAAATCCCCTTCGAGAGGTGCAGAAGTCTCATTGACAGTTACAGGAATCATTTGATTGCAGTGATTGCCTCAAAAGATTGTGCAACAAAATAATAAGTTAAGGCTACCATCATTTCTGTCCAGGCCTATTTCATGAGTTTTATTTTTTTTTTAAATTCTTTGGAAGCATGGTTGAAAAGCAATGTCTGACTTTCATTTGTTTATTTTCATAGATTTTTGATTTATTAGTACTTTTGTCAGATTGTTAGGGCTGGCGGAACGAACAAAATAAATATAAATAATAACAGCTGAGGTTGTGCGCTTTAGAGTTGCCAACCTACCCTCCAGCTGCTGGATATACCGCTGCAGACGCTGGTCGTCCGCCATTTTACCAGCCAGACCCTGGCGCTAGTATAATGTTAGGGCTGGCGGAACGCACAAAATAAATATAAATAATAAGTGCGTTCGCAGCCCGGGGTCCACCGTGCAAGCTGAGCCTGCTGCTGGTAAGAGGGCGGTAAGGTGAACTCTGTTACTTCACAGAGTAGCAACTTTAGACACTGTGGCCCTATATGGTGGTATAAGCGAACTCTGTTACATCACAGTGTCGCTAAGGTAGAGACACAGAGATATGGACTGTGTCCCGTTAACTCCACAGGAATGCACAGACAACTGCTGTGCGGACAGCAGTCCGTAGTAAACGCAATCAGCAACGCAAACAGACTATCTCCTCACCGGAGAAGCCGGTATTCTAGGGGCTTATTTCAGCCAAGCCCTAAACACGTGCATACAATCTCCTTACCGGAGGTGCCGGTATTCTAGGGGCTTATTTCAGCCGAGCCCTAACACATGCGTGCAAGATCACACTTGCGCAAAGCACATAATGTAATTGATAATAGCGCATGGCGGCACGACCATGCCACCCTTTTATAGTAGCAACTACAGGACCTGCCAGATAAGGACCAATAGGAAACTGCTCCAGAACACAAGTGGTTTCAGGACCTTCCTGGTGGACCAATAGGAACCGCTGCAGTACCTGAGCATGTGACCCTGATCTCCAATGAGAGATCTTACCCTGGGCATGCTCAGAAGAGGAAAGCAAGGACTTTGTCCCAAAGACGTCTGCTCGCCTGTTAACCAGCACTAGCTACAACAGCAGAACCTGGAGAGGCAGCAGTAATCCTCTGCACAATGTTAGATTGGGCGAGACGCTGGGACCGACGTCTCTGCTGAGCAGAGTCCACTGCGGCCGGAGGTGGATGGGAGATCGCAGCAGGGATGAGAGATCGCAGCAGTTATTTCTGTGACCATTGTGGGTTTTTCTGTCATTAAATTAAAGGTACCAACAGTTTTGACCACGAGTGTACATATTAAGAGTTGCTAACAATAATCTTCTGTCATATACTACAACCTTTAAGGGTATGTGCTAGAGTTGAGCGATACTTTCCGATATCCAAAAGTATCGGAATCGGAATGGTATCGCCGATATCACTAAAATATCGGCGATACCCGATACCGATACCGGAAGTCCCATGTAAGTCTATGGGAACAAAATATCGCAACTAAAAAAACCCCATTCTTTCCTTGTAAACACTAAATATACACACATAGAATACATATATATATATATATATACATGTCATTGTGACATATATATATACATATATGTATAGTTTATACACTTCTACATAGTAAAATATCCTCTGATTCAATTGCCGGGTAAAGCCGGCATCTGTGAAAAGACAGAAGCACCCGACAAGAAATGACACTTGGTGTACATAGGGCTAACCATGTCTTTTCATGTCCTTTGCTATCTGATTTGCACAAACAATTACATCAGTCTATGTGTGCAAAATTTCACACCTGTAGGGGTTAATTAAAGGTGTAAATTCGTTGTAAAAAAAACGGACTTTTTTGCTACGAATTTACACCTTTAATTAACCCTACAGGTGTGAAATTTTGCACACATAGACTGATTTAATTGTTTGTGCAAATCAGATATCAAACTACATGAAAAGACATGGTTAACCCTATGTACACCAAGTGTCATTTCATGTCGGGTTCTGCATTTTCACAAAAGCCGGCAATTGAATTAGCGGCTATTATACTATGTAGAAGTGTATGAACTATAAATATATATATATATATGTGTCACAAATTCAATGACATGTATATATATATATGAGGTGTAAAATTGCTGAAAAAAAATGCGTGGGCTCCCGCCCTATTTTCGCAACCAGACAGACAAAGCCAGTGAGTGGGGGCAGATAATAATAGCCCAGAGAGGGACCATTTTTTTTGGCCCCCCCGGCTACTTAACATCTGCCCCCAGACACCCCAGAAAGGGCAAATCTCTAATTAGATTTGCCCTTTCTGGCACTTTGCCGTCTATTCCCATTGCCCTGTAGCGGTGGCGAATGGGTTAATAAGGGGTTAAAATGACCTTGCAATTGAAAGGTCACTTTAAGCCAGGTTAATAATTGAGAGCTGTCAATTAGACAACTATCAATTATTAATCCTATTGTATGAAAGAAAAATCAAACACACACACACTTTAATAAAAAAGAAGTTTAATGAAATAATCACACAGTTTTTGACCATATTTTATTTACCTGCTAAAACCATTTCCTGTAATAAAAGTAAAATAATAAAGCAAAATTATTCTTACCAATCCGATGTACAGTCAGGTCCCACGGTGTAATCCTTCAGAAAGGGTTAATGTTTACTGCAGGGACCGCAGCTAATGCTGCAGCCTCACAGTAAACCCCCAAATGAATGAGTTCCTCTCCTGGCTGACAGGAGAGGAAGTGGAAAGCTTAATTGATTGCTTTCCACTTTCACTTCAGGTCAGCCAGGGACACCATCAGTGACGTCAGAGGGAACTGATTAACAAAAATAGGGGTTCCCTTCGAAAAAAAAATGGCGTGGGGTCCCCCCTATTTTTGTTAACCAGCCAGATGAAGCAGACCGCTGAGGCCTGGATTTTCAGGCTGTTAAGGAGCCAAGATCCATGGACCTTGCCAGCCTGATAATACTAGGCCACAGCAGTCTGCATATCTTGGCTGATTAACAAAAATAGGGATCCCCTCGAAAAAAATTGGCGTGGGGTCCCCCCTATTTTTGTTAACCAGCCAGATGAAGCAGACCGCTGAGGCCTGGTTTTTCAGGCTGGTAAGGATCCAATATCCATGGACCTTGCAAGCCTGATAATACCAGGCCACAGCAGTCTGCTTAGCTTGGCTGGTTAACAAAATAGGGGATCCCCTCGAAAAACAAACGGCGTAGGGTCCCCCTATTTTTGTTAACCAGCCAAGTAAAATGCAGACTGCTGCGGCCTGGTATTAAAAGACTGTCAAGGCCCATGGATTTTGGCCCTCAACAGCCTGATAATACCAGGCTACAGCAGCCCCACATTTGGCGCATCAAAAGATGTGCCAATTGTGGCACTTTACCCGGCTCTTCCCACTTGCCCTGTAGCGGTGGCAAGCGGGGTAATAAGGGGTTAATGTCACCGTTGATTGCACGGTGACAATAAGCCCGGTTAATAATGGAGAGGTGTCAATAAGACACCGATCCATTATTAATCCCAAAGTTTTTAAATGTGTAAAAAAAAGACAGCAAGAAAAAAGTATTTTAATGAAATAAAAGAGACAACACAGTTTTCATTTTTTTTATTATACTCTCATTCCTGCGACGCCATCGATCTCCGTAAAAAAATAAAAAAAACAAACCAACAGTATACCACCTGTCCGACGCAGTCCATAACGACAGTCCCACGACGATCCAGCTCTGCTACAATCGGAATGACAGGCAGAGCCTGACATCTCGGCGCAGCACAGCTGCTTACCAGCTTCCCCGCGGTGACGTCATCGGACTGCTTTACGGCCGCGATTACCCAGCAGTCACTGCAGTTATCGCGAGAAACTGCATGTGACCGCCGGGGAGAAGAGGATGGCGGCCATTAAGCAGTCCGGGATGTGACCGCCGGAGATCTTCTGCCAGGTAAGTGCCGCTGACTCCTGACAGACCCGACCGACGGACACTGACAGTGACAGTGACAATCCCGATTCCGGTATCCGATATGACGAAAATATCGGTACTCAGAATCGGAATTCCGATACAGCCAATATCGGCCGATACCCGATATTTGCAGTATCGGAATGCTCAACCCTAGTATGTGCACAAGATCAGTAAACGCTGCGTGTTGGACACTACGTACTTCTGCAGCATCCAACCCACAGCTTCCAGATGTTACAGCAGAGTGGATGGAATTTAAAGAATTCCCATGCCCAGTATTCATCCACAAAAGCCTTCGGCTCACCTGTGGAGACAAACAGCGGAGAGTCTCTCCAGACCACAGCATGTCAATTTCTCTTTCCGATTTCTCCTGCGGTGTGAGTGAGGCCTTAGTAAGATGTACAGTTATATGAAAAAGTTTGGGCACCCCTATTAATCTTAAGCTTAATGTTTGATAAAAATTGGTGTTTTTGCAACAGCTATTTCAGTTTGATATATCTAATAACTATTGGACACAGTAATGTTTCTACCTTGAAATGAGGTTTATTGTACTAGCAGAACATGTGCAATCTGCACTAAAACAAAATTTGACAGGTGCATAAGTATGGGCACCCTTATCATTTTCTTGTTTTAAATACTCCTACCTACTTTTTACTAAAGCACTTTTTTTGGTTTTGTAACTTCATTGAGTTTTGAACTTCATAGCCAGGGGCATGCAATCATGAGAAAAGCTACTTAAAGTGGCCACTTGCAAGTTGTTCTCCTGTTTGAATCTCCTCTGAAGAGTGGCATCCATGGGCTCCTCAAAACAACTGTCAAATTATCTGAAAACAAAGATTATTCAACATAGTTGTTCAGGGGAAGGATACAAAAAGCTGTCTCAGAGATTTAACCTGTCAGTTTCCACTGTGAGGAACATAGTAAGGAAATGGAAGAATACAGGGACAGTTCTTGTTAAGGCCAGAAGTGGCAGGCCAAGAAAAACATCAGAAAGGCAGAGAAGAAGAATGGTGAGATCAGTCAAGGATAATCCTCAGACCACCTCCAGAGAGCTGCAGCATCAACTTGCTGCAGATGGTGTCACTGTGCATCGGTCAACTATACAACGCACTTTGCACAAGGAGAAGCTGTATGGGAGAGTGATGCGAAAGAAGCCGTTTCTGCAAGCACGCCACAAACAGAGTCGGCTGAGGTATGCAAAAGCACATTTGGAGAAGCCAATTTCTTTTTGGAAGAAAGTCCTGTGGACTGATGAAACCAAGATTGAGTTGTTTGGTCATACAAAAAGGCGTTATGCATGGCGTCAAAAAATCACAGCATTCCAAGAAAAACACTTGCTACCCATAGTAAAATTTGGTGGAGGTTCCATCATGCTTTGGGGCTGTGTGGCCAATGCCGACACCCGGAATCTTGTTAAAGTTGAGGGACGCATGGATTCCACTCAGTATCAGCAGATTCTTTACAATAATGTTCAAGAATCAGTGACAAAGTTGAAGTTACGCAGGGGATGGATCTTTCAGCAAGACAATGATCCAAAACACCGCTCCAAATCTACTCAGGCATTCATGCAGAGGAACAATTACAATGTTCTGGAATGGCCATCCCAGTCCCCAGACCTGAATATCATTGAACATCTGGGGATCATTTGAAGATGGCTGTCCATGCTCGGTGACCATCAAACTTAACTGAACTGGAATTGTTTTGTAAAGAGGAATGGTCAAAAATACCTTCATCCAGGATCCAGGAACTCATTAAAAGCTACAGGAAGCGACTAGAGGCTGTTATTTTTGCAAAAGGAGGATCTACTAAATATTAATGTCACTTTTCTGGTGAGGTGCCCATACTTATGCACCTGTCAAATTTTGTTTGGATGCAGATTGCACATTTTCTGTTAGTACAATAAACCTCATTTCAAGGCAGAAACATTACTGTGTCCAATAGTTATTAGATATATCAAACTGAAATAGCTGTTGCAAAAACACCAATTTTTTATAAAACATTAAGCTTAAGATTAATAGGGGTGCCGAAACTTTTTCATATAACTGTATATAAATTGCATTGCAGCGTTTATACTGCACAAAGGTAATACTTTGCTGTGGCTACTCGTCAACTTTGGTCATAATTCAGCTTATGGCCAATAATCACATTATGTTGCAGCTACAATGCACTACAAAGTAAGGGAATGTGGTTGCATTGCATCTGGCAAAATTTCTGCACCATGGCACACAAGTGGAAAAAACTCAAATCATTTTGATTTTTTTGCACCTGCAATCACATTTACTTACGTTCTGGTGCATTGAAGTCGGTTAGTAATGTGATCTTTGGACGCAACGTGAGTCATGGGCAAATAATTTGTTTATAATTTTCTATATTCCTAAAGGCAAATAAAAATAATCCCTTCTCCTATGCATAGGGGATTGTGGCGCCCCGAGGGTTCAGTCGCCGCAGAGGTATTGCACCTCATCCAGAGGTGTGATACCCCATTCACAGGTAAGGAGAGAGCACCACCCAGGACTCTAACACCTGCACTCAACACAGACTATATTGATTAACCCCTTAACGACCAAGCCATTTTGTAGGTTAAAGACCAGGCCAATTTTTACAATTCTGACCACTGTCTCTTTATGAGGTTATAACTCTGGAACGCTTCAACGGATCTTGGCGATTCTGAGATTGTTTTCTCGAGACATATTGTACTTCATGATAGTGGTAAAATTTCTTCAATATAACTTGCGTTTATTTATGAAAAAAACGGAAATATGGCAAAAATTTTGAAAATTTTGCAATTTTCAAACTTTTAATTTTTATGCCAATAAATCAGAGAGATATGTCACAAAAATTAGTTAATAAATAACATTTCCCACATGTCTACTTTACATCAGCACAATTTTGGAACCAAAATTTTTTTTTGTTAGGAAGTTATAAGTGTTAAAAGTTGACCAGCAATTTCTCATTTTTCCAACAAAATTTACAAAATCATTTTTTTAGGGGCCACCTCACATTTGAAGTGAATTTGAGGGGTCAATATGACAGAAAATACCCAAAAGTGACACCATTCTAAAAACTGCACCCCTCAACGTGTTCAAAGCCACATTCAAGAAGTTTATTAACCCTTTAGGTACTTCACAAGAATTGAAGCAATGTGGAAGGAAAAAATTAACATTTAACTTTTTTTCCCAAAATTTTTCTTTCGACACAATTTTTTAAAATTTTGTCAAGGGTATCAGTAGAAAATGAACCACAATATTTGTTTTACAATTTCTCCTGAGTACAGCGATACCCCATGTGTGGGGGTAAACCACTATTTGGGCGCATGGCAGAGCTCGGAAGGGAAGCAGCGCCATTTGACTTTTTTGGCTGGAATTGAGATTGGAGCCATGTCGCATTTGGAGAGTCCCTGTGTGCCTAAACAGTGGAAACCCCCCACAAGTGACCCATTTTGGAAACTAGACCCCCAAGTAACTTATCTAAATGTGTAGTGAGAGCTTTGAACCCCAAGGGCTTCACAGAAGGTTATAACGTAGAGCCGTAAAATTAAAAAATCATATTTTTTCCACAAAAATGATCTTTTCATCCCAATTTTTATTTTCCAAAGGATAAAAGGACCCCAAAAGTTATTGTTCAATTAGTCCTGAGTACGCTGATACCCCATATGTGGGGGTAAACCACTATTTGGGTGCATGGCAGAGCTCGGAAGGGAAGCAGCGCCATTTGACTTTTTTGGCTGGAATTGAGATTGGATGCCATGTCGCATTTGGAGAGCCCCTGTGTGCCTAAACAGTGGAAACCCCCCACAAGTAACCACATTTTGGAAACTAGACCCCCCAAGGAACTTATCTAGATGTGTAGTGAGAGCTTTGAACCCCCAAGGGCTTCACAGAAGGTTATAACGTAGAGCCGTAAAATTAAAAAATCATATTTTTTCCACAAAAATGATCTTTTCATCCCAATTTTTATTTTCCAAAGGATAAAAGGACCCCAAAAGTTATTGTGCAATTAGTCCTGAGTACGCTGATACCCCATATGTGGGGGTAAACCACTATTTGGGTGCATGGCAGAGCTCGGAAGGGAAGCAGCGCCATTTGACTTTTTTGGCTGGAATTGAGATTGGACGCCATGTCGTATTTGGAGAGCCCCTGTGTGCCTAAACAGTGGAAACCCCCCACAAGTAACCCCAATTTGGAAACTAGACCCCCCAAGGAACTTATCTAGATGTGTGGTGAGAGCTTTGAACCCCCAAGGGCTTCACAGAAGGTTATAATGTAGAGCTGTAAAATTAAAAAATCATATCTTTTCCACTAAAATGATCTTTCCACCCCCAATTTTTATTTTCCAAAGGGTAAAAGGACCCCAAAAGTTATTGTGCAATTTGTCCTGAGTACGCTTATACCCCATATGTGGGGGTAAACCACTATTTGGGCGCATGGCAGAGCTTGGAAGGGAAGCAGCGCCATTTGACTTTTTTTGGCTGGAATTGAGATTGGACGCCATGTCGCATTTGGAGAGTCCCTGTGTGCCTAAACAGTGGAAACCCCCCATAAGTGACCCCATTTTGGAAACTAGACCCCTCAAGGAACTTATCTAGATGTGTGGTGAAAGCTTTGAACCCCCAAGGGCTTACAGAAGGTTATAACGTAGAGCAGTAAATTTAAAAAATCATATCTTTTCCACAAAAATGATCTTTCCACCCCCAATTGTTATTTTCCAAAGGGTAACAGGACCCCAAAAGTTATTGTGCAATTTGTCCTGAGTACGCTGATACCCCATATGTGGGGGTAAACCACTATTTTGACGCATGGCAGAGCTCGGAAGGGAAGGAGCACCGTTTTTAAATGCAGATTTTGATGGAATGGTCTGCGGGTGTCATGTCACGTTTGGAAAGCCCCTGATGTGCCTAAACAGTAGAAACCCCCCACAAGTGACTCCATTTTGGAAACTAGACCCCCAAGGAACTTATCTAGATGTGTGGTGAGCACTTTGAACCCCCAAGTGCTTCACAGAAGTTTATAACGTAGAGCCGTGAAAAATAAAATATCATATTTTTTTCCACAAAAATAATATTTTTGCCCCCAAATTTTTATTTTTATAAGGGTAACAGGAGAAATAGGACCCCAAAAGCTATTGTGCAATTTGTCCTGAGTACGCTGATATCCCATATGTGGGGGGGAACCACTATTTTGACGCATGGCAGAGCTCGGAAGGGAAGGAGCACCGTTTTTAAATGCAGATTTTGATGGAATGGTCTGCGGGTGTCATGTCACGTTTGGAAAGCCCCTGATGTGCCTAAACAGTAGAAACCCCCCACAAGTGACTCCATTTTGGAAACTAGACCCCCCAAGGAACTTATCTAGATGTGTGGTGAGCACTTTGAACCCCCAAGTGCTTCACAGAAGTTTATAACGTAGAGCCGTGAAAATAAAAATATCATATTTTTTTCCACAAAAATAATCTTTTTGCCCCAAATTTTTATTTTTCTAAGGGTAACAGGAGAAATAGGACCCCAAAAGCTATTGTGCATTTTGTCCTGAGTACGCTGATACCCCATATGTGGGGGGGAACCACTGTGATCGCCTTACTGCGATCTTTGGGTGGCACAATGAACAAATCCACAAAAGGTGAAGAATTGGTTTTTTTTTTGCGCCGTTCCTCGTGCGGTATTAGTGATTAGGCGACTTTATTCCTCGGATCGGTGCGATTACAGCGATACCAGATTTATACTCTTTTTTCATGTTTAGCTTCTGTCACACACTAAAAGATGCTTTTTTTTGGAATAATTTTTTGTAAGAAATTTTTGCATCGCCGTATTTTGAGAGCTATAATTTTTCCATATTTCGGCCGACAGAGTTATCTATGGGCTTATTTTTTGCGGGACGAGCTGACGTTTTTATTGGTACCATATTCAGGCACATAACGTTTTTTGATCGTTTCCTATTCCGATTTTTGTGGAATCAGAATGAACAAAAACCAGCAATTCAGGAATTGTTTTTTTTTTTTTTCTTTTCCTCCATTCCGTGTGTGGTAAAATTGATAAAGCAGCTTTATTCTTCGGGTCACTACGGTTACGGCGATTCCTCATTTATATTTTTTTTTATGTTTTGGCGTTTTTTACACAATAAAAAATTTTATAGAAAAAATAATTATTTTTGCATCAGTTTATTCCGCGAGCTATAACTTTTTTATTTCTTCGCTGATGATGCTGTATAGCGGCTTGTTTTTTGCGGGACAAGATGACGTTTTCAGCGGTACCATGATTATTTATATCTGACTTTTTGATCGCGTGTTATTGCACTTTATCCAAGCGGTATAATGATACCGCTTGGAAAAAGTATAATTTACTACTTTTTGTGTTTTTTTTTTTACGGATTTCACTGAAGGGGTTAACTAGGGTTACGCTTTTATAGATGGGATTTTTTTTAAAAAATTATTTTTTTTAACTTGTCCCTTTATTGTACTTTCACTTTTTTTACTTTTTATTGCAGTTACAATGCATTGCAATGCTCTGGCATTGCAATGCATTGCAACTATAGTGGAAGCTGCTGTGACAATGATCACAGCAGCTTTCCGTAGCTAGATGACCCGGAGGTTGTCATGACAACCCCGGGTCATCAAGGCAGAGTTCGGGCCCTGCAGGGCGCCGATCTGAGGCAGAGGGAGCTCCCGACCCTCTGCCTCCCCCCCTGAGCTCTGCGATCGCGCTGGATCGCAGCAGTCAGGGGGTTAACAGCCAGGGGCGGTGGGGGCTCCGCTCCTGGCTGTCAGTGCAGAAAGCCTGGCCACTGCAGCGCCGGCTCCTGCACTAATCGCGCTGGGGAAGCTGAAATTTCAGCTTCTCCTGCGCGATCGTTGCTGTGTTTGGTCAGTCAGATTGACTGACCAAGCACAGCGCTGTAGGTGCGGGGACCGACGGCAAAGGTCCCCGCACCGCTTGCTGTGCATGTCAGCTGTCTGTGACAGCTGTCGGCACTGATCTACCACTGCGTGTTTATGTGCAGAGTCCGTCCTGGTGCCGGAACTGGCACCTTGCCATGACGGACTCTGCACGTCAGTGGACATTAAGGGGTTAAACCACAACCATGGGTAACAAACGCGTACATAGTCCAATATTTAGATAGAGCAACTACTAACATAACATGATATTGAAAATACCAACGAGCATCCAGCTCAATACAAGGCAATGAGGCATATATATAAAAATATGAATTTTATTACAATATTAATATATAATATACAAACAGTACTAATAGAGAAGTGAGTGCATAGAAGAACAAGAAAAAATGCATCTGGAGTATATCCCCAAAACAATTGGAGCACCGTACAAATATCTAAGGATCATAAAAGTATTACTTTAAAGACCTATATCATATGATGATCCCCAAAATGCAGTCATTAAAGGGATAAACTGACTACTTGGTCCTAGTGTAAATACACAAAGACCTAAGGATCTATATGTGTGACTGCTAGATTTCCAAAAAACGGAGCTCACAATTAGTGCTCAGCACAAAATCCAGTGTTACCCATAGTAGCCTAAGGGATGTGCCAAGCATGTTAAAGTCTGCTTACCCATGTGGGGGGGAAAAGAAACAATACTCCAGATGCATGCCCCGACGCACGTTTCGCTCGTCAGGCTTCCTCGGGGGGCAGTATGGCTATGCATGCTTTACAAAGTTATATACCCAGTTGGTCAGGTGAATCCAATGATGAAAAAATGCACAGAATATGTGGCGCATGAGATCACTGATGCCGGAGCGGTATCTGCATCGCATCCAACCTTCCAAAGGCGGCGGGGTCAAGGAAAATACTTCCTGTGACGTCACCGACCCCGTCTCCATCTTGTGGAGGTCTTTTGCGTGCAGCATTACTCCAGCCGTGATGCGCATGCGCTCCTGTGCATACCATCTTAGATATTGGCAAATTTAAGGGAAAAGGCATTCTTAATTCCAGAAAGGAACGTCATATTCACAAACAAGATGGTAAGTAAAATTAGAGGAGTGTATACATGAAAAACATTGCGATATACCCCAGAGTGTTTTGATAATAATATTGTGACAAAAATACAATGGAGCATTGAGGCATAGAGCACAATTGCCACCAAAAACGGTTATATCATAAAACTCGTGTTGATGCAATAATCGCATCCCCGTTCCCCAGACAATCGTATGTCACAGATTTTATACATAAATGCCTCAGACAATCATATGTCACATGTTTTATACATAAATTCCTCATAAAGCATTATATTGTGAAAGGTTCCTTATGAAGGCTGCGTCACAGGTGCCTCACTCCAATTCTAATCGGTTCCAGCCATATGTTGATAGCCAGGAATTTGAAAGAATAACTTCATATTTATTCCCAAATAGAATAGATCCATCAAGAGCCAATGGGTACAATGATACATTCACAAAAATAACTGTAAATGATATGAACAAAGAAAGAAGAAATAATTAAAAACAGCACACATTTAAAATCAAAGAAGAAACGGAAGAAATAAGCAAAATTATAGAAAACACGCAAAGGAGTTTTTCTCATTAAGTCCCTTGGGGGCCATAGTGTCCAGGGTTACAATCCATCGGCATTCCAGCTGCGCCAGGATGCGTTTGAGATCACCCCCTCTGGTTCCACAGCGTACCCGGTCAATACCAATAAATTTGAGGCCAGAGGGGTTGCATCCATGCCGCAGTCTGAAATGTCGTGGTAGAGTTTTTAAAGTGCTCACATCCTCAATCTCCCTAGCAGCTACTATGTCCCTGATGTGCTCTCTGACTCTAATGCGGAACTCACGAGAGGTGAGTCCCACATATTTCATACCACATGGACATGTGGCCAAATACACAACATAAGACGTGCTGCAAGATATGTAGTGTCCAATGCGGTGGCGCCCACCCCATCCGCTCCCCCAAAGTCAATGGCACGACAAATGTTCCGGCAGGCTAAACAGGAGCCACATGGATAACACCCCTGTCTCTGCACACCAGCACCAAACAACACCGGTGGGCTAGCCACATAATGGCTTCTCACTAGTATATCCTTCAAATTTTGTGACCTTCGGGCTGTCAGTAGGGGACGTTCAGGTATTAATTCCCTGAGAATAGGATCTGAGCGAAGTATAGCCCAGTGTTTAGTCAAGATTGTCCTCATCTGAGACCACTGGTTGTTATATGTGGAGATAAATCTGATAGGTTGACTGGATTCACCCCTTGGCCGGCTATTACCCAGCAATTGATTGCGGGGTGTGCTTTTGGCTCTGAGATACCCGCGTTTAACCATGCGTTTACTATATCCTCGATCATAGAACCGTCGGGATAGGTCCCTCGACTGGCCCTCAAAAGACTCGTCAGTGGCACAAATACGTTTCATTCGTAAAAATTGTCCCATAGGTATGGCGCGAATGGTAGATGGTGTATGCGCCGATGTAGCATGCAACAAAGCATTGACCGATGTCTCTTTACGGAAGACGTCCGTCAGTACGGTGCCATTTTCAGACACTGTGATGTTAATATCCAAAAAGTCAATATTGTTACATGAAGATTTATATGTCAATCGGATATTATAATCATTCGCATTTAGTGCCCTACGAATTCATGAAGGCCAGTCTCAGGACCATGCCAAATAAACAGAACATCATCGATGTATCTGTGCCAACACACCGCCTGGGAGGCAGCGTGCGCCCCGCCACCAAATACCTCCCTCTCCCAATAACCCAGGAAGAGGTTAGCATATGACGGGGCGCACGCCGCCCCCATCGCAGTGCCCCGCTTCTGTAGGTAAAATCTGTCTTTAAACGTAAAAAAATTATGCGTCAAAATAAATTCCAACAATTCCAAGATCAAGGTACGCAGAGGGGCATCCATGTCAACCATATCAAGAAAAAACTGTACTGCCCTTAGTCCATCCTCATGGCTAATGCTGTGTACAGAGACTCAACATCCGCTGCCACCATTAGCATATCTTTGTCCAATGTAAGACCATCAATCTTCTTCAGGACGTCCGTAGTGTCTCTGACATAGGAGGGCAGCGTCTCCACGATGGGATGCAAAAAATGTTCAATGAATTTGCAAATGGGATCGCATAGCCCCCTTATGCCAGAGACAATAGGACGACCCGGGGTTCCACCGGGTCCTTGTGGACCTTGGGGAGCAGGTAGAAGGTGGGAACCACCGGACAGGACACCACCAAACCATCAAAGACTTTTTTTGGTATAATGCCTAATGTTAGTGCTTCCTCCAGAATATGGTAAATAGCCCTAGAGAATGCTACTATTGGATTGCTTGGGAGAGGAGTATATGCTTCTCTGTCCCTGAGTTGTCTAAATACCTCCCTCTCATATTTATCCACTGGCCAGATCACCACATTTCCCCCCTTATCCGCTGGTTTTACAGCAACATCCCTTAAGGATCTTAGTTGTTTTAATGCCTCCCTTTGTATATGGGTGAGATTGTTCCCTCTCCATTGATTAGGTATATTTTTAAATTCCTCTAAGACCAGTTTGTTAAAAATCTCAATCTGTGGGCATAGGGAAAAGGGGGGAAAGGTGGTGGACCTGGGGTAGATTGAGGTAGGGAAGGTACCTGAGTTGATGGTAACATTCTCCCTTTCAAGTTCCTCCAGGATATTTAATGCTTCTTGCTCCTCCACAGAATGAAAATCATGATCACTCCTATTTTTGTGATGGAGCTTCCGGAGGATAATTTTCCTAAGAAAGAGTTGTAAGTCCTTCATGGCTGCAAAGAAGTCAAATTTGTTAGTAGGGACAAACGTAAGGCCCAAACTCAATACATCAATTTGCGCATCAGTCAAGATATGATTTGATAAATTCATTACCTCTAGACTATTAGTCTTAGATTTCTTATCCCGTGACTGGGGCGGTGTCATCTTGCGTTTGGTGTGGGCCCTACACCTGTGTGCTCCAGATTGATTAAAGCCAATCCGCTCCCTTTGAATAGTATCCAAATGGCTATTAGATGCTGCATCTTTATCAGCTGATGACATGGAGGAAAATGAATTCCTATGTGTTGTTGGTAAGGGACCATGAGGACCCTTCTTCTTTCTCCACTTGTATACATGATTCAATTTAAAATCAGATATATCTCGTTGATATTTTTTTGATTTAGATGCAACTATCTCCTTTTCCCATTTCTGAAATTCACCTTCCAAGTCTTTGTTAAATTTAATCTTTGCTTCCATGGTCATTTTATCAAAAACCTGTGTCTGCAGCACGTCTATGTCAGCCTCAATAGTCTGTAGGGCACTAGCATTAGACTTAATGAGTAGCTCCATAAAACCATTTGAACAGGTGGAAGCAATATCTTCCCACTCCTTTCTAAATGTATCATCATCAGTGCTAAATGAGGGAAACACCTGAACTCGGAGCCCTCTGGGGATTAACCCTTTAGCAAGATAACGCTCCAGGAAGGCTTTGTTCCACCAGAGACGTGTTTTCTTATTATACAAATACTTCAATTTAGTTACAAGATCCACCGTTTCCTTTGAATCTAAAACCACCGCTTGTTCCTCACCAAACACTTCGTCTAATTTGTGAAGCCACGCTTTTTCACGGGCTTTTAGATCCATATGTTCTGGTAGTTTTGCTGTGAAAATACACAGAATGCATATATTGATTAAACCACAACCATGGGTAACAAACGCGTACATAGTCCAATATTTAGGATAGAGCAACTACTAACATAACATGATATTGAAAATACCAACGAGCATCCAGCTCAATACAAGGCAATGAGGCATATATATAAAAATATGAATTTTATTACAATATTAATATATAAAATACAAACAGTACTAATAGAGAAGTGAGTGCATAGAAGAACAAGAAAAAATGCATCTGGAGTATATCCCCAAAACAATTGGAGCACCGTACAAATATCTAAGGATCATAAAAGTATTACTTTAAAGACCTATATCATATGATGATCCCCAAAATGCAGTCATTAAAGGGATAAACTGACTACTTGGTCCTAGTGTAAATACACAAAGACCTAAGGATCTATATGTGTGACTGCTAGATTTCCAAAAAACGGAGCTCACAATTAGTGCTCAGCACAAAATCCAGTGTTACCCATAGTAGCCTAAGGGATGTGCCAAGCATGTTAAAGTCTGCTTACCCATGTGGGGGGGAAAAGAAACAATACTCCAGATGCGTGCCCCGACGCACGTTTCGCTCGTCAGGCTTCCTCGGGGGCAGTATGGCTATGCATGCTTTACAAAGTTATATACCCAGTTGGTCAGGTGAATCCAATGATGAAAAAATGCACAGGGGTATATCGCAATGTTTTTCATGTATACACTCCTCTAATTTTACTTACCATCTTGTTTGTGAATATGACGTTCCTTTCTGGAATTAAGAATGCCTTTTCCCTTAAATTTGGCAATATCTAAGATGGTATGCACAGGAGCGCATGCGCATCACGGCTGGAGTAATGCTGCACGCAAAAGACCTCCACAAGATGGCGACGGGGTCGGTGACGTCACAGGAAGTATTTTCCTTGACCCTGCTGCCATTGGAAGGTCGGATGCGATGCAGATACCGCTCCGGTGTCAGTGATCTCATGCGCCACATATTCTGTGCAAGGAACTTGAAAGGGAGAATGTTACCATCAACTCAGGTACCTTCCCTACCTCAATCTACCCCAGGTCCACCACCTTTCCCCCCTTTTCCCTATGCCCACAGATTGAGATTTTTAACAAACTGGTCTTGGAGGAATTTAAAAATATACCTAATCAATGGAGAGGGAACAATCTCACCCATATACAAAGGGAGGCATTAAAACAACTAAGATCCTTAAGGGATGTTGTTGTAAAACCAGCGGATAAGGGGGGAAATGTGGTGATCTGGCCAGTGGATAAATATGAGAGGGAGGTATTTAGACAACTCAGGGACAGAGAAGCATATACTCCTCTCCCAAGCAATCCAATAGTAGCATTCTCTAGGGCTATTTACCATATTCTGGAGGAAGCACTAACATTAGGCATTATACCAAAAAAAGTCTTTGATGGTTTGGTGGTGTCCTGTCCGGTGGTTCCCACCTTCTACCTGCTCCCCAAGGTCCACAAGGACCCGGTGGAACCCCCGGGTCGTCCTATTGTCTCTGGCATAGGGGGGCTATGCGATCCCATTTGCAAATTCATTGAACATTATTTGCATCCCATCGTGGAGACGCTGCCCTCCTATGTCAGAGACACTACGGACGTCCTGAAGAAGATTGATGGTCTTACATTGGACAAAGATATGCTAATGGTGGCAGCGGATGTTGAGTCTCTGTACACCAGCATTAGCCATGAGGATGGACTAAGGGCAGTACAGTTTTTTCTTGATATGGTTGACATGGATGCCCCTCTGCGTACCTTGATCATGGAATTGTTGGAATTTATTTTGACGCATAATTTTCTTACGTTTAAAGATAGACTTTACCTACAGAATCGGGGCACCGCGATGGGGGCGGCGTGCGCCCCATCAAAAGCTAACCTCTTCCTGGGTTATTGGGAGAGGGAGGTATTTGGTGGCGGGGCGCACGCTGCCTCCCAGGCGGTGTGTTGGCACAGATACATCGATGATGTTCTGTTTATTTGGCATGGTCCTGAGACTGGCCTTCATGAATTCGTTAGGGCACTAAATGCGAATGATTATAATATCCGATTGACATATAAATCTTCATGTAACAATATTGACTTTTTGGATATTAACATCACAGTGTCTGAAAATGGCACCGTACTGACGGACGTCTTCCGTAAAGAGACATCGGTCAATGCTTTGTTGCATGCTACATCGGCGCATACACCATCTACCATTCGCGCCATACCTACGGGACAATTTTTACGAATGAAACGTATTTGTGTCACTGACGAGTCTTTTGAGGGCCAGTCGAGGGACCTATCCCGACGGTTCTATGATCGATGATATAGTAAACGCACGGTTAAACGCGGGTATCTCAGAGCCAAAAGCACACCCCGCAATCAATTGCTGGGTAATAGCCGGCCAAGGGGTGAATCCAGTCAACCTATCAGATTTATCTCCACATATAACAACCAGTGGTCTCAGATGAGGACAATCTTGACTAAACACTGGGCTATACTTCGCTCAGATCCTATTCTCAGGGAACTAATACCTGAACGTCCCCTACTGACAGCCCGAAGGTCACAAAATTTGAAGGATATACTAGTGAGAAGCCATTATGTGGCTAGCCCACCGGTGATGTTTGGTGCTGGTGTGCAGAGACAGGGGTGTTATCCATGTGGCTCCTGTTTAGCCTGCCGGAACATTTGTCGTGCCATTGACTTTGGGGGAGCGGATGGGGGTGGGCGCCACCGCATTGGACACTACATATCTTGCAGCATGTCTTATGTTGTGTATTTGGCCACATGTCCATGTGGTATGAAATATGTGGGACTCACCTCTCGTGAGTTCCGCATTAGAGTCAGAGAGCACATCAGGGACATAGTAGCTGCTAGGGAGATCGAGGATGTGAGCACTTTAAAAACTCTACCACGACATTTCAGACTGCGGCATGGATGCAACCCCTCTGGCCTCAAATTTATTGGTATTGACCGGGTACGCTGTGGAACCAGAGGGGGTGATCTCAAACGCATCCTGGCGCAGCTGGAATGCCGATGGATTGTAACCCTGGACACTATGGCCCCCAAGGGACTTAATGAGAAAAACTCCTTTGCGTGTTTTCTATAATTTTGCTTATTTCTTCCGTTTCTTCTTTGATTTTAAATGTGTGCTGTTTTTAATTATTTCTTCTTTCTTTGTTCATATCATTTACAGTTATTTTTGTGAATGTATCATTGTACCCATTGGCTCATGATGGATCTATTCTATTTGGGAATAAATATGAAGTTATTCTTTCAAATTCCTGGCTATCAACATATGGCTGGAACCGATTAGAATTGGAGTGAGGCACCTGTGACGCAGCCTTCATAAGGAACCTTTCACAATATAATGCTTTATGAGGAATTTATGTATAAAACATGTGACATATGATTGTCTGAGGCATTTATGTATAAAATCTGTGACATACGATTGTCTGGGGAACGGGGATGGTGGCAATTGTGCTCTATGCCTCAATGCTCCACTGTATTTTTGTCACAATATTATTATCAAAACACTCTGGGGTATATCGCAATGTTTTTCATGTATACACTCCTCTAATTTTACTTACCATCTTGTTTGTGAATATGACGTTCCTTTCTGGAATTAAGAATGCCTTTTCCCTTAAATTTGCCAATACCTAAGATGGTATACACAGGAGTGCATGCGCATCACGGCTGGAGTAATGCTGCACGCAAAAGACCTCCACAAGATGGCGACGGGGTCGGTGACGTCACAGGAAGTATTTTCCTTGACCCCGCCGCCATTGGAAGGTCGGATGCGATGCAGATACCGCTCCGGCGTCAGTGATCTCATGCGCCAAATATTCTGTGCATTTTTTCATCATTGGATTCACCTGACCAACTGGGTATATAACTTTGTAAAGCATGCATAGCCATACTGCCCCCCGAGGAAGCCTGACGAGCGAAACGTGCGTCGGGGCACGCATCTGGAGTATTGTTTTCTTTCCCCCCACATGGGTAAGCAGACTTTAACATGCTTGGCACATCCCTTAAGCTACTATGGGTAACACTGGATTTTGTGCTGAGCACTAATTGTGAGCTCCGTTTTTTGGAAATCTAGCAGTCACACATATAGATCCTTAGGTCTTTGTGTATTTACACTAGGACCAAGTAGTCAGTTTATCCCTTTAATGACTGCATTTTGGGGATCATCATATGATATAGGTCTTTAAAGTAATACTTTTATGATCCTTAGATATTTGTACGGTGCTC
>JARQOD010008738.1:0-34397 GCA_033576555.1 Oophaga sylvatica
CCGATCAGGAACAGAACAAACATTTATAGGACATTTCAGAACTTTCCCAAGTTATGGAAACCTTTCCAGCACGTCCTGCAGTGTACTACTGCACCCAATGGATTATAGATGATAGGAGTCAGAGTCGCTCTATTTTATACTAACTCTGACTCCACAGCCCTGGTCACCAGCACATTGTGCCCAGCCCATTCTTCAGGAGACACGGACCCATAAATTAGGTGGGCTCATCACTCCAGAAATGCCAAACATGTGGCTGCTATATGGGGCTCAGAAGGGAGGGGGGTATTTGGATTTGGGAGCTGAGAATTTGCTGAATTTCTTTTGGGGGGGCGAGGAGACCTATAGCTTTTCCAGAGCCTTTGTGCTACCAGTAAGGTGGAAGCCCCCTATATTTCCATTAACAGATGACAGACCTGAGTGAGGACTTGTTTTTTTTGTGGATTAAGTTGAAGCTTTTATAGGGAACATTTTACATAGGGTTTGGGATCACATTTATCCTGCGCTCTAAGCTGAGCACTTACTTTGGGTTTCCATTTAAATCTCTGAGTGTTGTGATTCAGAAGAAACCCCCAAGGGATCTACTCATTATGAATGAGGCAGCAGAGTTACTCTGGACTCTGTCTGGCCTCTGTTCAGTGGTGTCCTTTTCAGAAGTGCAGAAAACTGTGGCTGACGGTACTAATGGAATTCTAAAAAGACGGACACCTCTGGATCACAGGTCCTATGGCGTCCACAGTACCTCCATCTGCCTCATTATAGGGGATCTTCCGCCGGGGGTTCTGTCTAAATCACGTATTTCACAGATTTACACAGAAACCCCGGTGTAAGCGCTCAGCGCAGAGTGCAGGATAAATGGGCGCTGAGCCTTACTGCGATCTTTGGGAGGTAGAATGATAAAATCAACAGCAGGTGAAGAATTGGTTTTATTCTTTACGCCGTTCCTCGTGCGGTATAAGTGATTAGGCGACTTTATTCTTCGGGTGGGTGCGATACCAGATTTATAGCGGGTTTTGACAGTTTTATACAAAAACTATTATGACAATATATATTTTTTGCATCGCATTATTCTGAGAGCTATGAGTTTTTATTTTTCCGCTGCTGGCGCTGTGTGATATCTTGTTTTGTGTGGGACAAGATGACGTTTTCAGTGGTACCATTAGTCCCACCTTGGACTTGATCGCATTTTATTCCAGGTTTTTGTTCAACAATATGATGAAAGATTTTTTTTTTTTTTACACATTGTTTATTTAATTTTTTATTGTTCACTAATGGGGTTAAATCAGGGTGGATAAAAATCATTTTTTTAAAAAAAAAAAATCAAAAAAATCGGATTTTTTTGATTTAAATAGGATTTTTTAATCAAGTTGTACACAAGCAAAACTTTGTCTTTTTGCAAATCAAATTATTTTACACAAATAAAAATATTAAAACAGTTGATGATTATGAAACCTAATAATTTTTATTTGCACTATTAAACAATCAGAATTGAACTACTTGTTAACAACTTTGTCTTTCAAATATTTTGTACAAGCCGCTCTTTCTTTGTCGTATACAGCCTGAAGATGTTTTCCTGAGATATCAAATCTACTTGGTGGTTTGTAGCCTGGTCTTATTCCTTCCATCATTTCTACAAACAATGGGTGTTCAACTAGTCGGAAAGAAGAATTGGTTGCAAATATGAATTTAGCAATTAATTCATCAAAATGTTCTTTCTGGCTCGTCGTAGTCTTTAAGAGGAATTTTTCTACACTTTGCACGCAAAGTTTTTTGTTGGGCTGCTTTGTTGAAGTTGTACCCAGATATTGATTGTCACGTGCAGCACAAGCCATATTTGACCCTGAAAGCACAGTAATTAAAAATATAATTCAACTGCGTATTTGAAGAAATATAAGGAAAATATTTTGAAACAAACTTTTTGAACAATGTAATGGTCCTCGTCCTATAAGGGCTGTCTCAAAAGTTATGCTACTCAAGTTTCCGGTGAAGTTGCTGTAATACTAGTAATATCAGAGCAACTGAAAAAAATTATGTCACAAAAGTTTTAAAAATGTTTTTTTTAAAAAATGGTCAATTTGCCAGACTTCAAAAGTGAATTGTAGCCTACAATAAAAAAAAAAAATAGGCGTATACACACTCTTTTATTTTTACTTAACGTTAATCTTCTGTGAAATATTGCCTTAACATAAATTTAAATTCTATACTCCAGAACTAGTGCTAGAAATGTTTCTTTTCATAGACTTTAACCATCCCAGTAAAACGTCTGTTAAAATAGGTTGTAATTGCCAGACTTACCACTAGTGCTAGGGTCCTGGTGCATAAGAAGCTGTGGGGGTTCATTGACATTAGTTGTATCACTATCAACATCTTCATTTCCCTTCTGGTTGCAGTTTTCATAATGTGATTTCAAACGGCAAACAAGTCCTTGGATATCCTTTTGACAGTATTTGCACTTTGCTCTCCCACCTTTCTTTCCAAGCTCTGCTGGCATCTCAACAAAATGAACCCAAATAGGGTCTCTCTTACGACCTGCCATGGCTCACGCAGATCACTTCTGAAGTTTGATTGTTACTACAGCCAAGTACAGTCATGGCCAAAAGTTTTGAGAATGACACAATTATTATATTTTCACATGATCTGCTGCCCTCTGGTTTTTATGTGTGTTTGACAGATGTTTTTATCACAGACAGAAATATAATAATTGTAAACATATGAGTAATAAAAGCTTATATTGACAGTTAGAATGAGTTAATGCAGCAAGTCAATATTTGCAGTGTTGACCCTTCTTCTTCAGGACCTCTGCAATTCTCCCTGGCATGCTCTCAATCAACTTCTGGACCAAATCCTGACTGATAGCAGTCCATTCTTGCACAATCAATGCTTTCATTTTGTCAGAATTTTTAGGTTTTTGTTTGTCCACCCGTCTCTTGATGATTGACCACAAGTTCTCAATGGGATTAAGATCTGGGGAGTTTCCAGGCCATGGACCCAAAATCTCTATGTTTTGTTCCCTGAGCCATTTAGTTATCACCTTTGCTTTATGGCAAGGTGCTCCATCATGCTGGAAAAGGCATTGTTGATCGCCAAACTGCTCTTGGAGGGTTGGGAGAAGTTGCTCTTGGAGGACATTCTGGTACCATTCTTTATTCATGGCTGTGTTTTTAGGCAAAGCCAAAAATATAATCCGGCACACCAGACGTGAATATAATGCAAAAAACAAAGTTTTTATTGGAAAAACTAACAGCTCATATTCAAAAAGAACAAAAGTAAGGGTAGGTACATTATTTCTCTCAACGTTTCGGCTGTATCCGCCTTTTTCAAGAGGTACCCTTATTACTGTATAAAGAAAAAAGACAATGAATAAACGACAACAGTCTATATATATATGTACAAACAATAATAAGGAAGGGTATAACATGAGCAGTAAAATAAATATATATAAGAGGCACCAAAATTGAGGCACAGATAAAAAATGATATAATCCTTCATAAGAATTCAAAGGCATATATAAAAAATAAAAATTAAAAAATAAAAAATAAAAATACTAAAAAGTAAAAGATAAAAAGTAAAATAAAAAAGACAATATCAAGGAAAAAATATATTTTAAGAAAAAAAGTTTTTTTATATATAGGTATGCGACCAGAACGCATACAAATGTGATGCGAGGACCACCATATATGGTCAAAGAGACAAAATGTGTCGCTATTGATATATAATATAATATATGATATATAATAATGAGTCACTGAAATCAAGATAGCAACATCAGACTAAGTATCAATAAGAATAAATATACCCACATGTCATAGCACACCACACTGAACAAAAGAAAAAATGAAAAAATAAAGGTAAATATGGGTGCTAAAAAAATTTAAACACCGTAGGTATAATTACTTGGTGGAAAAATATGTGATATCTCGCCAGATATAGGCAGTAATGCTGTGACTGCAATAAGACAACTCGATCCATAGGTCCAAGAGAACGCTAGCAGAGCTTATGGGACATACCTTATAATTCATGAAGAAATGAAGAGGACAACGTCCTGGAGTCTCTAATGCGACGGTGAGCTGTGGCGCCATGGTGTGGGCCCTGCTATTTATGTGATAAGTGAACGCTGACACCGGGAACTTCCGGGTCAGACTGAAAAGGTGAAATATGCAGTGCGCATGTGTGGAAAGCCGGGAAAAGCCGAAAGGAAACCGAATACAGCCGAATCCCCAAAGGAAAGTGCGCAGGTCAGGAGGAGAATTACGTCATAGGATCGGTGCCAGATTGCTGTTGACAATAAACAAAATCATATTAGAAAAAAGTGGATGGTATGGCATATGGTAAAGTACAAGATACTATCAATATGATTATTATGACAAGATTTACAATATATTATCAGGAATAGGCAAATCACATACAAAGTTGAAATAGTAACAAAAATATACATATACCAGTGGCAGTATAATAATATTAACATTGCAATGGACTAGATTGTAGTGACTAAGGACTAAAAAAAGTAAGTCACCAAAATATTTTTTAACTCTCTAAAGGAATCATTCATATCACGGTGTCTATCATGTCCAATGGGTCAAATAAATTTATGCACAATAATACATTAATAGATAAGCTCGTATTCCCTATTTAGGCCATATGGAGTAAGGGTCTTTAACGTGTGTATCCAAAACGATTCACGTTCCTTCAGCTTTTTGATTCTATCGCCGCCTCTCCTGGATTTTGGGACATGGTCAATTACTTGATACCTAAGTTGGGCAATGTTGTGTTTTTTCTCCAAAAAATGTGCAGGGACTGGTAGCAGGGTACGTCCACATCTAATTGTGGATTTGTGCTGAGAAATGCGGTCACGGATATGCTGAGTAGTCTCCCCAACATATCCGAGACCGCATGGACATTTAATAAGGTATACAACATATGATGAATCGCATGTATAATGTCCATTAATAGAAAATTTCCGACCCGTTCGTGGATGTGTGAAGCTGTCACCCTTCGTGATGTTAGAACATTGCAGACATCCCAGGCATGGGAAAGTCCCTTTCCGAGGAGTATATAACACACTTTGTGTTAGCCCTGTTTTAAGTGTACCAATGTCCGCCCTCACCAAAAAATCCCTGATATTGTCTGACTTTTTGTAACAAACCAAGGGTTTATTCATGAATTCTGGGACTTGCGGATAGGCTGCTTGTAAGATACTCCAATGTTTAGAAATACATTGATGAATACCCTTTTTAAAGGGGTGAAAAACATTAACAAACGGTATCCTCAGATTCTTCTTATCCATCGCGGATCGTGGTAAACTCTCCCTATGTGAATCTTTTAGTAATCTCTCGGGGTAACCACGTGCACGGAATTTTTGATCCATATCATCATGTCTTCTGCATTTGACAATGGGATCGGATACGATCCTGCGTACCCGTGCATGCTGAGATATTGGGAGTGACTTTTTTATATGCATAGGGTGACTACTAGTATATAGTAGAAGACTATTTTTATCCGTTAATTTGGTGTAAATGTCAGTCCCCAACTGACCATCAACAGACAATCGAACCATAGTGTCTAAAAAATTGATGCACTGATCATCATGTTGTATCGTAAAGGTAATATCTGGATTACAATTATTTAAATCAGAATGAAACTTGAGGAGCGATGCAGTATCGCCCTTCCAAATGAGAAAAACATCGTCGATGTAACGTCTCCAATACAATACATTGGTGTCAAAAGATGGGTGGGGGTATACAAAAGTTTTCTCAAAAAAATCCATAAAAATGTTCGCATATGGGGGTGCCATGTTGGATCCCATAGCGGTACCTTTCTTCTGAATGTAAAATTGGTCACCAAAAGAAAAAAATTCTTAGTGAGAATTAATGTTAAAATGTCCTCACAAAATTGGATTTCAATTTCACTATAAGAAGTATGAGTTTTCAAAAATGAAATAGTCGCCTGGATACCATCTTTATGATTGATACTGGTGTACAAACTGTTTACATCCATGGTTACTAACAGTGAACCCGCCGGAAGTGTGCCCATGTCACTCAGTGTCCTCAAGAAATGTATGGTGTCCTTTAAGAAGGATTTGATGGAAGGGATGAGGGGCGATAGAATAGTTTCTAATGTAATGGCCAAGGGAGAAAGAATAGAGTCGGTGGACGCTACGATGGGTCGACCAGGTGGTCTAAGCAGGTTCTTATGAATTTTTGGAAGGGTATAAAACACCGGAATGACAGGAAATCTGTTCACCAGAAATGTGCTTAGATTCTTATCAATGACACCTATCTGTTCATAGTTTGTAACTAAGGATAAGATCAATTTCTCAATTTCAAAAGTCGGATTAACAGAAACCGGCATATAAGTATCAATATCACTCAATTGTGAAAAGATCTCTTCCATATAGTAGGATTTGTCAAGGTGGCGCTATTGTCGTCCACCGACTCTATTCTTTCTCCCTTGGCCATTACATTAGAAACTATTCTATCGCCCCTCATCCCTTCCATCAAATCCTTCTTAAAGGACACCATACATTTCTTGAGGACACTGAGTGACATGGGCACACTTCCGGCGGGTTCACTGTTAGTAACCATGGATGTAAACAGTTTGTACACCAGTATCAATCATAAAGATGGTATCCAGGCGACTATTTCATTTTTGAAAACTCATACTTCTTATAGTGAAATTGAAATCCAATTTTGTGAGGACATTTTAACATTAATTCTCACTAAGAATTTTTTTCTTTTTGGTGACCAATTTTACATTCAGAAGAAAGGTACCGCTATGGGATCCAACATGGCACCCCCATATGCGAACATTTTTATGGATTTTTTTGAGAAAACTTTTGTATACCCCCACCCATCTTTTGACACCAATGTATTGTATTGGAGACGTTACATCGACGATGTTTTTCTCATTTGGAAGGGCGATACTGCATCGCTCCTCAAGTTTCATTCTGATTTAAATAATTGTAATCCAGATATTACCTTTACGATACAACATGATGATCAGTGCATCAATTTTTTAGACACTATGGTTCGATTGTCTGTTGATGGTCAGTTGGGGACTGACATTTACACCAAATTAACGGATAAAAATAGTCTTCTACTATATACTAGTAGTCACCCTATGCATATAAAAAAGTCACTCCCAATATCTCAGCATGCACGGGTACGCAGGATCGTATCCGATCCCATTGTCAAATGCAGAAGACATGATGATATGGATCAAAAATTCCGTGCACGTGGTTACCCCGAGAGATTACTAAAAGATTCACATAGGGAGAGTTTACCACGATCCGCGATGGATAAGAAGAATCTGAGGATACCGTTTGTTAATGTTTTTCACCCCTTTAAAAAGGGTATTCATCAATGTATTTCTAAACATTGGAGTATCTTACAAGCAGCCTATCCGCAAGTCCCAGAATTCATGAATAAACCCTTGGTTTGTTACAAAAAGTCAGACAATATCAGGGATTTTTTGGTGAGGGCGGACATTGGTACACTTAAAACAGGGCTAACACAAAGTGTGTTATATACCTCGGAAAGGGACTTTCCCATGCCTGGGATGTCTGCAATGTTCTAACATCACGAAGGGTGACAGCTTCACACATCCACGAACGGGTCGGAAATTTTCTATTAATGGACATTATACATGCGATTCATCATATGTTGTATACCTTATTAAATGTCCATGCGGTCTCGGATATGTTGGGGAGACTACTCAGCATATCCGTGACCGCATTTCTCAGCACAAATCCACAATTAGATGTGGACGTACCCTGCTACCAGTCCCTGCACATTTTTTGGAGAAAAAACACAACATTGCCCAACTTAGGTATCAAGTAATTGACCATGTCCCAAAATCCAGGAGAGGCGGCGATAGAATCAAAAAGCTGAAGGAACGTGAATCGTTTTGGATACACACGTTAAAGACCCTTACTCCATATGGCCTAAATAGGAATACGAGCTTATCTATTAATGTATTATTGTGCATAAATTTATTTGACCCATTGGACATGATAGACACCGTGATATGAATGATTCCTTTAGAGAGTTAAAAAATATTTTGGTGACTTACTTTTTTTAGTCCTTAGTCACTACAATCTAGTCCATTGCAATGTTAATATTATTATACTGCCACTGGTATATGTATATTTTTGTTACTATTTCAACTTTGTATGTGATTTGCCTATTCCTGATAATATATTGTAAATCTTGTCATAATAATCATATTGATAGTATCTTGTACTTTACCATATGCCATACCATCCACTTTTTTCTAATATGATTTTGTTTATTGTCAACAGCAATCTGGCACCGATCCTATGACGTAATTCTCCTCCTGACCTGCGCACTTTCCTTTGGGGGATTCGGCTGTATTCGGTTTCCTTTCGGCTTTTCCGGTTTTTCACACATGCGCACTGCATATTTCACCTTTTCAGTCTGACCCGGAAGTTCCGGTGTCAGCGTTCACTTATCACATAAATAGCAGGGCCCACACCATGGCGCCACAGCTCACCGTCGCATTAGAGACTCCAGGACGTTGTCCTCTTCATTTCTTCATGAATTATAAGGTATGTCCCATAAGCTCTGCTAGCGTTCTCTTGGACCTATGGATCGAGTTGTCTTATTGCAGTCACAGCATTACTGCCTATATCTGGCGAGATATCACATATTTTTCCACCAAGTAATTATACCTACGGTGTTTAAATTTTTTAGCACCCATATTTACCTTTATTTTTTCATTTTTTCTTTTGTTCAGTGTGGTGTGCTATGACATGTGGGTATATTTATTCTTATTGATACTTAGTCTGATGTTGCTATCTTGATTTCAGTGACTCATTATTATATATCATATATTATATTATATATCAATAGCGACACATTTTGTCTCTTTGACCATATATGGTGGTCCTCGCATCACATTTGTATGCGTTCTGGTCGCATACCTATATATAAAAAAACTTTTTTTCTTAAAATATATTTTTTCCTTGATATTGTCTTTTTTATTTTACTTTTTATCTTTTACTTTTTAGTATTTTTATTTTTTAATTTTTATTTTTTATATATGCCTTTGAATTCTTATGAAGGATTATATCATTTTTTATCTGTGCCTCAATTTTGGTGCCTCTTATATATATTTATTTTACTGCTCATGTTATACCCTTCCTTATTATTGTTTGTACATATATATATAGACTGTTGTCGTTTATTCATTGTCTTTTTTCTTTATACAGTAATAAGGGTACCTCTTGAAAAAGGCGGATACAGCCGAAACGTTGAGAGAAATAATGTACCTACCCTTACTTTTGTTCTTTTTGAATATGAGCTGTTAGTTTTTCCAATAAAAACTTTGTTTTTTGCATTATATTCACGTCTGGTGTGCCGGATTATATTTTTGGCTTTACATTACTCGTTTTTCTGAGCACCCGCAACTATAGTGAGCTTCCCTTTATCTTCGATATTACTTATGTTTTTAGGCAAGACTGTGAGAGAGCCGATTCCCTTGGCTGAGAAGCAACCCCACACATGAATGGTTTCAGGATGCTTAACAGTTGGCATGAGACAAGACTGGTGGTAGAGCTCACCTTGTCTTCTCCGAATGAGGCGTTTTCCTGATGTCCCAAACAATCGAAAAGGGGATTCATCAGAGAAAATAACTTTACCCCAGTCCTCAGCAGTCCACTGCCTGTACCTTTTGCAGAATATCAGTCTGTCCATGATGTTTTTTCTGGAGAGAAGTGGCTTCTTTGCTGCCCTCCTTGAGACCAGCCTTGCTCCAAGAGTCTCCGCCTCACAGTGCGTGCAGATGCACTCACACCTGCCTGCTGCCATTCCTGAGCAAGCTCTGCACTGCTGGTAGCCCGATCCCGCAGCTGAAACACTTTTAAGAGACGGTCCTGGCGCTTGCTGGTCTTTCTTGGGCGCCCTGGAGCCTTTTTGGCAACTATGGAACCTCTCTCCTTGAAGTTCTTGATGATGCGATAGATTGTTGACTGAGGTGCAATCTTTCTAGCTGCGATACTCTTCCCTGTTAGGCCATTTTTGTGCATTGCAATGATGACTGCACGTGTTTCTTTAGAGATAACCATGGTTAACAGAAGAGAAACAATGATGCCAAGCACCAGCCTCCTTTTAAAGTGTCCAGTGGTGTTATTCTTACTTAATCATGACAGATTGATCTCCAGCCATGTCCTCATCAACACCCACACCTGTGTTAATGGAGCAATCACTGAAAAGAGGTTAGCTGGTCCTTTTAAGGCAGGGCTGCAATGATGTTGAAATGTGTTTTGGGGGATAAAGTTCATTTTCTAGCCAAATATTGACTTTGCAAGTAATTGCTGTTAAGCTGATCACTCTTTATAACATTCTGGAGTATATGCAAATTGCCATTAGAAAAAGTGAAGCAGTAAACTTTGTAAAAATTAATATTTGTGTCATTCTCAAAACTTTTGGCCATGACTGTACTGCTGACTGACTATCCAACAAGTTTGGGCATGTCAACTGAATGGAAAAAGAAACTGAAACCAAGCTACAGAAAGTGAAACCAAGCTAGAAGTGTGGAGTTAATTGAACAATGATTGAAAGTTTTAGATTTTAATCGTGATTTATATTAAAAAAATCATTTGATTTAAATCAATCCACCCTGGGTTAAATAGTGGGACAGTCGAGTGAATACGGCCACACATCCCGGGCACCACAGTATGGCGGCCTCGCTGGTGGAGATGTCAGGAAAGGCGCGGGGTTAGTGGCTGCACAGAGCAGATATGGGGTCATCAATAAGAGGGAGTACAGACGCTGGGCGGACCACCGCACCCCCTCCCCACCCCCCCAAGTACAGGCGCTGGGCAGACAACCGCCGCCCCCCCCTCCCCCAAGTACAGGCGCTGGGCAGACCACCGCAACCCCCCCAAGTACAGGCGCTGGGCAGCGCCCCCCCCCCCAGTACAGACGCTGGGCAGCCCCCCCCCCCCAAGTACAGGCGCTGGGCAGCCCCCCCCCCCCCCCCCCCAAGTACAGGCGCTGGGCAGCCCCCCCCCCCCCCCAAGTACAGGCGCTGGGCAGACCACCGCAGCCCCCCCAAGTACAGGCGCTGGGCAGACCACTGCAGTGCACTATTACTCCCATCATTGCCAGATAAGCTGTACATGAAGGCCCCCTGACGAAGATCACAAGAGACTGAGAATAAACTGCCAATATGGATTTTATTGTTCCTACATTCAAAGGCTCAGCCCCGAGACCCTGGAGGACATAGTGGAAAACAGCAGGGAGAAGCCCCCACAAAACCGTCCGACAATGACAGGGTCCGTAGTCGTCAGTCTCTCAGATCGCTGCTCGTGGAGGGTGAAGACGAAACAGCGGTCACTAACAAAGTGCTAAAGGAAATACAGTGAGGTGGGACAGAGTCCTGAGCACGCCCGCAGGGTGACCGAGACCACCGCCGGGCAGTCCTGAGCACGCCCGCAGGGTGACCGAGACCACCGCCGGGCAGTCCTGAGCACGCCCGCAGGGTGACCGAGACCACCGCCGGGCAGTCCTGAGCACGCCCGCAGGGTGACCGAGACCACCGCCGGGCAGTCCTGAGCACGCCCGCAGGGTGACCGAGACCACCGCCGGGCAGTCCTGAGCACGCCCGCAGGGTGACCGAGACCACCGCCGGCCAGTCCTGAGCACGCCCGCAGGGTGACCGAGACCACCGCCGGGCAGTCCTGAGCACGCCAGCAGGGTGACAGAGACCACCGCCGGGCAGTCCTGAGCACGCCCGCAGGGTGACCGAGACCACCGCCGGGCAGTCCTGAGCACGCCCGCAGGGTAACAGACCACCGCCGGGCAGTCCTGAGCACGCCCGCAGGGTGACCGAGACCACCGCCGGGCAGTCCAGAGCACGCTCGCAGGGTGACAGAGACCACCGCCGGGCAGTCCAGAGCACGCCCGCAGGGTGACAGAGACCACCGCCGGGCAGTCCTGAGCACGCCCGCAGGGTGACCGAGACCACCGCCGGGCAGTCCTGAGCACGCCCACAGGGTGACAGAGACCACCGCCGGGCAGTCCTGAGCACGCCCGCAGGGTGACCGAGACCACCGCCGGCCAGCCTGAGCACGCCCGCAGGGTGACCAGGACGGCTGCCATGCTCACTTGGTGACTTGGTGGATGGCATGAGCGAGATACCCAACGTTCCCAGAAGTGACGCCAGCAACAGAGATTCGGCCATCTTTGGTCATGTAGATGGAGAACTCCTTAGTCAGACGCTCGACCTGCGGGAAGAGAATGAATATAAGAGTCTTCACCTGAAGGAACCCGGACCCCTGTATTGTTTAACGTGCTGGTCCAGTGAGTGGAAACGTTCAACGTTTACGTGTGGAAAGCCTGCCCAGGCCAAATACATGGTAACAAACCATCAGCTGCGAGACGTATCGTGTAGGCAGAAGTGCAAGACTACGACAGACGTGCCGTGTACCGAAAATCTTGCAGAACTTCGATGGCAACTCCCCGACCCCAATGCCCCAAGCCCCCACCTCCAGGCAGTACACGCACCCCACTAACCCACGCAGTCCACGCTTTCTCCTATTCCAAACAAAGCGGACCACGATGCCCTCCCTAACCAGCGGATGCCCCACCCCTTCCTAACCAGGGGACCACAACACCCCACTCCTCCCTAACCGGGGGACCACGACGCCCACCCTCCCTAACCGGCGGACCACGACGCCCCACCCCTCCCTAATCGGCGGACCACGACGCTCCACCCCTCCCTAACCGGCGGACCACGACGCCACACCCTCCATAACCAGGCTGACCACAACGCCCCACCCCTCCCTAATCGGCAGACCACGACGCTTCACCCCTCCCTAACCGGCGGACCACGACGCCACACCCTCCATAACCAGGCTGACCACAACGCCCCACCCTCCCTAATCGGCGGACCACGACGCCTCACCCCTCCCTAATCGGCGGACCATGACGCCCCACCCCTCCCTAACCGGGGGACCACGATGCCCCACCCTCCCTAACCGGTGGACCACGACGCCTCACCCCTCCCTAACCGGCGAACCACGACACCACACCCTCCATAACCAGGCTGACCACAATGCCCCACCCCTCCCTAACTGGCGGACCACGACGCTCCACCCTCCCAAAAAAAGCAGACCACGAAGCTCCACCTCCCTAACCCTAGCAGTTCACACGCTTCTTTGACCAACTGCAGTGGTCACAGCTGCACATAATGCCGCGCTTCCTTCCTCACCTGCTCGGGGCGGAGGCCTGTGAAGCAGAACATGCCGATCTGGTCACTGATGTGCTGCCAGCTGTGGATGGAGCCCTCCTTCTTCAGGTTGGACACCAGCTGCTCTCTCATACTAATGATCCGGTTCGCCATTCCCTTTACCTCCTGCAACCTATAGAGAGACAGAGTTATCACCCACCTGAAAAGTGGGGGTCTCTTAAGCCCATGGGGTCCCAATTACCACTCGCTGTGGAGGTCAGGCTGGGTCAGGATGGCCGCCGCTATTCTGGCTCCATTCAGAGGCGGGTTCGAGTACATAGGGCGAATGAGGATCTTCAGCTGAGACTCCACTCTCTTGGCTTCATCAGCATCACTGCAAACCACAGTGAAAGCCCCGACACGTTCACCTGGAGCAGAAGACGCAGCGTCGTGGTCACAAGCCCAGCACCACTGGCCACAACCGCCCACCGAGCCACTTCACCGCTCCTCACCATACAATCCCATGTTCTTCGCATAAGACTGAGACAGCACAACATTGAGACCTTCCTGGATAAAATGGCGCACTGCCCACGCATCTCTGTCCGTGTCTCCGCTGGCAAAACCTTGGTAAGCCATGTCAAAGAATGGGAAGAGGCGGCGGCTCTGAAACAAGACATGGTGTGTAAGTGTAGGAGGATGGCACCGGCCAGCCGCACAGAGAACGGCGCAAACAGCATGTGAGACAACAGCGACCCGCGCAGAGAACGGCGCCAGCAGCATGTGAGACAACAGCGACACGCGCATGAGAAAGGCGTCAGCAGCATGTGAGACAACAGCGTCCCGCGCAGAGAAGGGTGTCAGCAGCATGTGAGACAACAGCGACCCGCGCAGAGAAGGGTGCCAGCAACATGTGAGACAACAGCGACCCGCACAGAGAAGGGTGTCAGCAGCATGTGAGACAACAGCGACCCGCCAGAGAAGGATGTCAGCAGCATGTGAGACAACAGCGACCCGCGCAGAGAAGGGTGTCAGCAGCATGTGAGACAACAGCGTCCCGCGCAGAGAACGGCGTCAGCAGCATGTGAGACAACAGCGACCCGCGCAGAGGACGGCGCCAGCATCATGTGAGACAACAGCGATCCGCGCAGAGGACGGCGCCAGCATCATGTGAGACAACAGCGATCCGCGCAGAGGACGGCGCCAGCAGCATGTGAGACAACAGCGACCCGCACAGAGAACGGCGCCAGCAGCATGTGAGACAACAGCGACCCGTGCAGAGAACGGTGCCAGCAGCATGTGAGACAACAGCGACCCGCACAGAGGAAGGCGGCAGCAGCATGTGAGACAACAGCGACCCGCACAGAGAGAACGGCGCCAGGCAGCAGCATGTGAGACAACAGCGACCCGTGCAGAGAACGGTGCCAGCAGCATGTGAGACAACAGCGACCCGCGCAGAGAACGGCATCAGTAGCATGTCGACTCGCGCAGAGAACGGTGCCAGCGGCATGTGAGACAACAGCGACCCACGCAGAGAACGGCGTCAGCAGCATGTGAGACAACAGCGACCCACGCAGAGAACGGCGTCAGCAGCATGTGAGACAACAGCGACCCGCGCATAGAACGGTGCCAGCAGCATGTGAGACAACAGCGACCCGTGCAGAGAACGGTGCCAGCAGCATGTGAGACAACAGCGACCCGCGCAGAGACCGGCGTCAGCAGCATGTCGACCCGCGCAGAGAACGGCGTCAGCAGCATGTGAGACAACAGCGACCTGCACCGAGGACGGCGGTAGCAGCATGTGAGAACAGCAACCCGCACAGAGGGCGGCAGCAGCATGTGAGAACAGCGACCCGCACAGAGGGCGGCAGCAGCATGTGAGAACAGCAACCCGCACAGAGGACGGCGGCAGCAGCATGTGAGACAACAGCGACCCGCACAGAGGACGGCGGCAGCAGCATGTGAGACAACAGCGACCCGTGCAGAGAACGGTGGCAGCAGCATGTGAGACAACAGCGACCCGCACAGAGGACGGCGGCAGCAGCATGTGAGACAACAGCGACCCGCACAGAGAACGGCGCCAGCATGTGGGACAACAGTGACCCGCACAGAGGACGGCGGCAGCAGCATGTGAGACAACAGCGACACGCGCAGAGAAGGGCGTCAGCAGCATGTGAGACAACAGCGTCCCGCGCAGAGAAGGGTGTCAGCAGCATGTGAGACAACAGCGACCCGCGCAGAGAAGGGTGCCAGCAACATGTGAGACAACAGCGACCCGTACAGAGAAGGGTGTCAGCAGCATGTGAGACAACAGCGACCCGCGCAGAGAAGGGTGTCAGCAGCATGTGAGACAACAGCGTCCCGCGCAGAGAACGGCGTCAGCAGCATGTGAGACAACAGCGACCCGCGCAGAGGACGGCGCCAGCATCATGTGAGACAACAGCGATCCGCGCAGAGGACGGCGCCAGCATCATGTGAGACAACAGCGATCCGCGCAGAGAACGGCGCCAGCAGCATGTGAGACAACCGACCCGCGCAGAGAACGGCGTCAGCAGCATTGAGACAACAGCGACCCGCACAGAGAACGGCGTCAGCAGCATTGAGACAACAGCGACCCGCACAGAGAACGGCGTCAGCAGCATGTGAGACAACAGCGATCCGCGCAGAGGACGGCGCCAGCAGCATGTGAGACAACAGCGACCCGCACAGAGAACGGCGCCAGCAGCATGAGACAACAGCGATCCGCGCAGAGGATGGATGGAGCCAGCTGGCATGTGAGACAACAGCAATCCGCGCAGAGGATGGATGGAGCCAGCAGCATGTGAGACAACAGCGACCCGCACAGAGGACGGCGCCAGCAGCATGTGAGACAACAGCGATCCGCGCAGAGGATGGATGGAGCCAGCCAGCCGCAGTGCTCACACGTGGTTCACTCCAGAAATAAAGCCATACCTTGACCACCGCTGCCAGCTCCTTCCACTGCTCCTTCCGGGGGTCCACGCCGGTGGGGTTGTGGGCGCAGGCATGGAATAGGATGATGCTCTGTTCTGGGATTTTCTAGAAGGTTAAACATTAGGATCAGATGAGACTTTAATAAAGATGGCGGTGCTCACCGCAGAGTCACTGGCTGGGGGTCCATACAGCAGGGGGGACAGGACCATTGGGGTCTGCACTCACCGATATATCATCCATAGCGCCTGAAAAATCAAATCCACAGGTGTTGGGGTCGTAGTAGCGGTATCCTTTCAGCTCCATCCCGGCGTCACGGAATATTGGGGTGTGATTCCCCCATGACGGTTTGGGGAGATAAACGTCTCGACTGAACTTGTAGAATCTTTGCTGTAAAAAAAAAAAACACAAGCACGACGAAGGGTTTATCTGTGTTATGGCCGGTGTGAACACGCTCCTATCCCGCATGCCCTCCGCGTGTACTTCAGCGACTTTTTCGGGTCTAGTTCCAGGCCGCCCGCCCGGTGAGCCGGACATTACACTTGTATATGTCCCAGTCCTGCTCGGCCCTTATTCACACTGACGTCACTATGACGCAGGGTAAGGGTTTAGGACTATCCCGAATTTGGGTCACCATGACGCTGCGGGGGACACACGGTGTCACTTATGTGACCATCGCTTTTTCTTACAGCGGGCAGTAGGTCGTTTGGTTTCTGTCTTGGGTTTCATACGTGCGGCCATGTATCAGCGAGGGCCACACGGCAGGTAAGGGCCTCGGAGGATGACCGGGGGGAGCACCAGGAAAGCGCAGACATGGCTGCCACCAACCTCTCCACATGCTCGCCCCGGGAGCGTCTGAGACGACGGTCGCCTCTTCACAGCACGGCTGAGGACCACAGCCGCTGTAGGTCTCCACTGTCACAGCAGCAGCTGTTGTTACAGTGTGTAGACCCTCACTTGTGTCCGGAGTAACCCGCAAAGCGTGTACCTCAGAGAACGGCCATTTCTTTCTGGGGTACATTATTTGTGGGAACATTCATGGATATTTACTGTAATGCGGGGGCTGACGGACCCTAGTCCGGCCAAGGCACTGACCAATAATGAAGCCCGCAGTGCCCACACACAACAGACAGGGGCAGCACAGGCACCTGAGAACTAGCACTCCAGCCATCCACTGCTCACGGCCTCGGGGAACTCACCAGGAAGTTTGCTCCGACTCGCAGGGATCCGGTCCCAGAGATGGTCTGTACGGTGATGTACTGCAAGGAGACAGGAGAGTGTCAGCTCACAGCGACAAGCCCTGGCCCCGCCGGGCCCCCGCACTCACCCGTCCGCTCTTGATGACTTCAGAGCTCTCGCCCAACGCCAGCTGAGCCGACGCACGAGCAAATTCTGCCAGCCCCCCGATGCCGAGATATTCCTTATCAAGGTGCTTGGCTGCCATCTGCGCCTCTGCCTAAAAAAGAAAGAGGCATAACGAAAAGAAATGGAGATGTGAGGCCGAGGTGGAGAAGCCCCTAGGGGCCGAAGCTCAGACACCAAAGGGCAGGGGGGGCTCCTACAGCTCACAGGTCAAGTCACCATGGCAGACGCTGACCCTACACCAAACTACTACAACGATGCCTGCAGTCATGACGGCACCAGGAGGCAATGGAGAGACCTCGCCGGCATCTCATGAGGGTCCCTGCGGGGTATCGGGGGCTTTCAGCATCATATCAAACATCAAGTAAATTGTGACAGTGACAGAAAATGGAAAGGATCATAGTAGAAACAGAAGAGCCCCCGACCGACAGGTCCGGCCTCCATGTAGGGCGCAGACTTATTGCTCCATAATAGCTCCATCTGCTACATCACGTGGGCAGCCGGCGGACTCTGCTACATCCCATGGGTGGTTGGTGGACTCTGCTATATCACATGGGCGGCCCGGGGTCAGCTCAGGGAGGCACATGTACAGTGGACTCTGCTACATCACGTGGGCAGCCGGTGGACTCTGCTACATCACATGGGCGGCCCGGGGTCAGCTCAGGGAGGCACATGTACAGTGGACTCTGCTACATCACGTGGGCAGCCGGTGGACTCTGCTACATCACGTGGGCAGCCGGTGGACTCTGCTACATCACATGGGCGGCCCGGGGTCAGCTCAGGGAGGCACATGTACAGTGGACTCTGCTACATCACGTGGGCAGCTGGTGGACTCTGCTACATCACATGGGCAGCCCGGGCTCAGCTCAGGGAGGCACATGTACAGTGGACTCTGCTACATCACGTGGGCAGCCGGTGGACTCTGCTACATCACATGGGCAGCCCGGGGTCAGCTCAGGGAGGCACATGTACAGTGGACTCTGCTACATCACGTTGGCAGCCGGTGGACTCTGCTACATCACATGGGCAGCCCGGGGTCAGCTCAGGGAGGCACATGTACAGTGGACTCTGCTACATCACGTGGGCAGCCGGTGGACTCTGCTACATCACATGGGCGGCCCGGGGTCAGCTCAGGGAGGCACATGTACAGTGGACTCTGCTACATCACGTGGGCAGCCGGTGGACTCTGCTACATCACATGGGCGGCCCGGGGTCAGCTCAGGGAGGCACATGTACAGTGGACTCTGCTACATCACGTGGGCAGCTGGTGGACTCTGCTACATCACATGGGCGGCCCGGGGTCAGCTCAGGGAGGCACATGTACAGTGGACTCTGCTACATCACGTGGGCAGCCGGTGGACTCTGCTACATCACATGGGCGGCCGGGGTCAGCTCGGGGAGGCACATGTACAGTGGACTCTGCTACATCACGTGGGCAGCTGGTGGACTCTGCTACATCACATGGGCGGCCCGGGGTCAGCTCAGGGAGGCACATGTACAGTGGACTCTGCTACATCACGTGGGCAGCCGGTGGACTCTGCTACATCACATGGGCGGCCCGGGGTCAGCTCAGGGAGGCACATGTACAGTGGACTCTGCTACATCACGTGGGCAGCCGGTGGACTCTGCTACATCACATGGGCGGCCCGGGGTCAGCTCAGGGAGGCACATGTACAGTGGACTCTGCTACATCACGTGGGCAGCCGGTGGACTCTGCTACATCACATGGGCGGCCCGGGGTCAGCTCAGGAAGGCATGTCAAGGTAAAATATAATTTTCTATCTTATATTTTATACATATGTGTTTTGCTATTTTTATACCTTTATAAAAATATGTTTATATGTACTTTGTTACTTTGATATGTCAAGATAAACACAAAGTTTTCCTTGAATATGTATTATTCAGATTGAAACTTATTCTAAGATGACGTCAGTATCAGCTAGTCTGTCTCCAAGAAATTCATTGATGACTGCCCCCACCTTTGGGGAACTGAGGATTGCAACAGCAAATCTGCCTGGATACAAGACCTATGGAATGTGAACCAATAGAAATGGCCAGATGCTAGATATGTCCATATATGGACATGTATAGCTTACCTCCCCGCCCCCATCCACCCTTTACTCCACCCTGACATCCTGTATAGATAATCCCATGCTTGCAGAAATAAAGATCAGTACTTGCTGAGATTGGTGCCTGGATACAGCCCTCTAAGCATGCTCTGAAGTTTGAACCAGCCTATTGTCTGACTCATTCTTTAAACGGTTAACCCATGCTTATAATCTAATCTGGAGTGACTGGAGGACGAGTGTTTGTCGTTTCGACCCCGACAATTGGCGCCCAACGTGGGGCAGTGGATCGCCGCCCGTCCGGACCCGTCCTGAGGACTTTGCGGTGTTGCCCGCGGTGACTGAGTGCGAGGACTGCAGCCTCCATTGAACACGGTAAGTTGAGATCATATACTTTATATGCGTCCCACTTGCCTGTGTGTCAGTCATTGCCGGTTTTGCTGTATTGTCGATTTGGGTCTGGGTGGGTGACCGGTTGAGTGGTGAGACCGAAGGCGATCCCACGCCACGCTCCGAACCAGCAAGTGAGACCGAGTGACGTCGCATTTTTGCGTGTACTCGTGTCAGCACCACTTCCTCCTCCTCCGGTCACTGTACCTTTATGTAGATAGCTGCCTTCCTGTGACTGTTAGAATAAAGTTGGGACAAATTTTAGATTCTTGAAGTGTTGAGTGGGGTATAAGACGCACATGATAGTTTAGTTAGTGACAGATTGATTAGGATTCTCTGTCTTATAAATGACAAATTGAGCAGGGACTCTTTGTCTAACACGGGGAGCCTCATTAGGAGAAGCCCCAGTGTCAGTACATGGAGCGGGGACTCTGTGCTGTGTAGGGTGTCACGGCGAACTGTGCTGTAAAGTCACCATCCACAGTTAGGGAAAGGACAGACTGAGTAGGGCTCTTTGTCTTGTCAGTATATAGAGCGGGGACTCTGTATTGACGGTTGGTGACCTGCAAGTGACGCCGGTGGTCTGAGTTGCGACAGATCATTGCACTCTGTTAAAATCATGATGCGTATATTTAGATCTGAGAAACCTCATAAGTTAGAGGGTGGTGCTGTGGGAGTCAGTGAGCTTGTTCAGTCACGGGAAGGCCGGAAGGCTGTTAGAAATGTGAGAAGTTTGTATAAAATGATGGGTCTGCCCAGTACCGGGAGACTTCAGCCTTCAGTGTGGAAGGATTATGTAGGACAGAAGAAGGGAAAGTTATGTGATGAGGGACTCCTGCATCAAGCTCAGGCACATCTTAGAGTAGCAAATGATTTGAAAGTTGAGGGTTGGAAGGAAGTAGATGGTGCAGGAGGTTCAGAAGGTGCCGAGCCTTTGTTCGGATATGTGAAATGCTCTGCATGTGATCTTGTTGATGTAACTAAAATGGCCCCCGCTGTTGATGTAACTAAAATGGCCGCTGCACACCTCATGTCTGTTGCTGTGCCAAGTCCCCAGCCACCGCCCTATAATGGCACCGATCTAAGAACAAAGGGAGGTTGGACTTGTAGTGCATGTGGTGAACAGAATCCGCCCTGGGCGGAGACCTGCCGTGTCTGTGGGGCGGGTCGCCCCTGGTGTAATGCCCAGCCCAATGCCCCTTCCATATCCAACAGTGGGACGCCCCCAGACAACGCCCTTCCCACAACACCTAGCGGCCATCTTGGGACACCCAGCAGCCATCTTGGACACCCAGCAGCCATCTTGGGACACCCAGCAGCCATCTTGGAACACCTAGCGGCCATCTCGGGACACCCAGCAGCCATCTTGGGACACCCAGAACCACCCAGTCAGGCCTGTATCCCCTCCTGACGCCTTCCGGCACCTACTACCAACCACCCGGACAGCCGGAAAAGGTTTTAGTCCCGTCGCTGAGGCCCCTGTCCCAGGGCTCGGTCCTTCAGCCCCTGCCTCTGTTCCTAATCCGGAAACTGCTGCACTGCCTCTGTTCCAGTGGGTGCCCCTCCTGCCCCAGATATAGAAAGCCTGATTCGGTCTGCTCCTTTCCAACAGCGCATGAGGGAGCTCCGTGAGCGCATGGGAGATACGGAGGGGTCAGAACCCGGGGAAGGTTGGGCTGCAGCTCCTCTCCCAACGCCTTCTTCTCCTCGTCCCTCTCCACCAACTCCAATACCCACATCCACTCCCCGAGGTAGGCCCCGACCTCCTCAGAGGCCCACAAGTGAAAGACCCCCGGGTCCTCCAGTCCTTTCACCAGCTCCTCAGACATCCCCCTCTCCGAGTGTCAGGTGGGACGAACCCACCCCACATCCTAGACAGCAAGACAGGCCCGTACCCTCGGTCCCTCCTTCTACTGGGCTTCCCCCGGTGAGGCCTGAGGACTGGCACCCCTGTCACTCACATATCTACCATGGACCAAACAGACGGCCTGTTACCCTGTCTATAGGCTATGGGGATATCCTAACCCACCAAGTTGGTGCCATAGTTAGTCCTACAAATTCCCATCTCACCAATGGAGATGGTCTAGCCCGTAAGATTATACAGGCTGCAGGCCCTCTTGTTGACAGGTTGTGTGATGACCACGTACATAATTATGGCCTACTCCCGCCTGGACAGACCATGATGACCAGCGCTGGTGACCTTCCTGCAGATATAATCATTCATGCTGTGGGTCCTGTCTATAACTTTGAAGATCCTGAGGAGTCAAGATCTACCCTCAGGTCCACTATTCGTTCTATACTCTTCCATGTGGGTACAATAGATCCTCAGGATATGCCCAGACGTACGTTGTCTATACCCCTAATATCTTCTGGTATTTTTGGGTACCCCCTTGGCCCATGTATGCAAGAACATGTGTCCTCTTTGAAAGATGGCTTAAAAACTCTGGACCACAGACTGAACTCTGTACGCATCGTTTGCATCCGCAGTCCTGCGGTGGAAAGAACCATGACTCTGGTAGCTCAACAGTTGACCCATGTTTTGCCTAATATCATGGATATGCCCAACCGACCATTGGACAGTGCTCCTTTGCCACCTGAACATATTGCCACTGGATATGGATCTGAGGAAGCCTCTCGCCTTCCAGATTCACAGACTGTCCCTGGACCCATGGGAGGAGTTAAGTATCAGCCTTTCAGCCCTACACAAATAGATGCTTTGGTTTCTAAGCTCCCAGATCCAGACAAACATCCTATGCAGTATGTACGGCGTATGGAGCAGACCCGTAAGGCCTATGGGGCAACCTGGACGGATCTATCAAGTATAACCTCTGTGAAAACAACAGAATACTTTCTGCCCACCATTGAAAAAGCATTGGATCCAGCTAAGGCAGGTGCACATAACACTTATGAATCTGGCCTCGAGTATATTAAACAGTTAACGGCTTGGGCGCAGGACCGTTTGTCTGATCAAGCCGGATCCATTCAAGATGTGCAGCAGGAGACAGATGAAAGTGTGGGAAAATATGCTGCCCGGTTAAATATGCACTTTGAGGACCTGGGATATAGCTCTCACATCAAAACACAAGCCACTTTGTTGGTCTACTCCTTTATCAATGGCCTTCAGGACAAATTGAAGGACCAGGTTCTATTAACACGCCCTGAAGTGTTTAGTGCGTCTTTCCCAGATGCTATAACCATTGTCAAGGCCTTCCAAAAAGCCCAACAAAAACAAGAAAAAGAGGCCAAGCCCAAGAAAAAGAATGCCACCACTCCCACCATGGTTTACCAGACACAGGAAGATTACCCACCACCTTCACCAAGGAATCAACCAGGAATTAAGTGGGTAATGGTCAGAGGCTCTGGGGATGACTCACCACCTCAGCAAAGACGACAGGATTATCGGCAGGACAGAAGGCAGCCTCGCCGAGGTAGAAGACCAACACGTGATCAGGATGGCCGTATGTTATGCTGGGAATGTGGCAGCCCTGACCATGTCCGAAGAGATTGTCCAAACCCTAACCACAGGGACAATAATCCTGACAACAGATATTATAATAACTACGGTAGGCCACCCCCACGCCAATGACGGGGAGGCCAACCAGTGTCCACCTTCCCGGCTACACATCCTTCTGCAGCCTGTGGAACAGTCACCTTACAGGTGGACCATCAACCTTTGAAGTTCCTAGTGGACACTGGGGCGGCCACTTCTGTCATCTCTTCTACACAGCTTCCTTCATCGGTATCTCTATCCTCTGAAACTCTTACATGTGTGGGAGTAGAAGGTCAGCGGACTGCTTCCCCGCTCACCGTCCCAGTGTCTGCAGGACCCTTTACTGGAGTACTTACGAGGTTCTTAGTTTCTGAAACCTGTCCTGTCAACCTACTTGGAGCCGATCTACTCGAGAGGATGAAAGCTACCATTACCTTTGGAGAGCAAGGTATGGAACTCCTCCTACAGGACCCTAATTCACAACAGGGCACAGAAGATCGTTGTGTCTTGAAGGCTTTCCCTCTGATGATGATGACAATACAACCAGAAACTTTCCCCAAGGGTTTTCTCGATCCTTCCCGGTATCCAGACTCTCTGTGGTCTAACGGTCCAGAAGATGTAGGACTACTACAAGTACCACCAGTCAAAGTATATTTAAAGCCTGGGCACCAGTATCCACGTTTGCCCCAGTACCCTCTCAAAGCTGCACAAGAATATAGCCTGGGTGCTCAAATTTCTTCTCTTTTGAAGTCTGGAGTTCTGATAAGATGTGTATCACCCTGCAACACACCTCTGTTCCCAGTCAAGAAGACCGCTCCAGGAGAACCCCCAAAGTACCGGCTGGTACAGGACCTCAGAGCAGTTAATGCTGCCACCATTCTGGAGACTCCTGTGGTACCTAACCCAAACACCTTGTTGTCTCAGGTGCCAACAACGGCAACATTGTTCACCGTCATTGACTTGGCCAATGCCTTCTTTAGTGTACCTCTACACGAAGACTCCTGGTTTCTCTTCGCCTTTACCTTCCAGGGCTCACAGCTTACATGGACCAGGACCCCACAGGGAGCTCAAAACTCGCCTAACCAATTTACACAGGCCATGAAACTGGTCCTGGAACCTTGGATCCAAGAAAACCCACATGTTACTCTTCTACAATACGTGGATGACCTTCTACTCTGTGGAACTGATGATAATTTGGAAGAGGCGTCCATATCTCTCCTAATGTTCCTTCATTCAGCTAACTGCAAGGTCTCACAGAACAAAGTACAATGGTGCCAACTGAAGGTTGTCTTCCTAGGCCACTGCATATCGCAGGGAGCCAGACACTTGACTGAAGAAAGGAAGCAGGCCATTCGAGAGATATTCTACCCTGAGACTTACTCTGCTATGCAGACCTTCCTTGGACTGATCACCTACTGCAGACAGTGGATTCCCGATGCCTCCAGACTCATGCAACCCTTGTATGACTGTCTCAAGAATGGAGGCCCAGACTGGCGAAATGCCCCGGATCCATCTGTCTATGAACAACAAAGACAGTGTTTCAACCAACTCAAGGAGAGTGTCATCTCTGCTCCTGCCTTGGGCATCCCGGATTACACTCAATCCTTTCATCTCTTCGTGTCTGAATCCGGGGGACACGCATCTGGAGTTCTAGCTCAACATCATGCCGACAAGTACCGGCCTTTAGGCTACTACTCAGCTCGTCTGGACCCTGTGGCTCGTACAGCACCAACTTGTCTCAAGGCAGTTCATGCTGCTCATATTCTTCTGGACAAATCTGCTGATGTTGTTCTTGGACATGATTTGGTCATACAAGCTGGCCATGACCTTTCTGTTGTTCTACAACAAACCTCTTCCAGACACCTTACACACCAGCGACATCTCAGATTGCAATGCTCATTGCTGCTGCCTTCTAACATCACGTTCAAGAAATGTACTACCATAAATCCTGCCACTTTGCTTCCACCTTCTGGGGGGGAAGAAGAGCTTCCCTGCACAGGACCTCATGATTGTCTGGAAATTCTGAAACTGGAAACATCCACCCCAGAAAATATGGTGTCACACCCGCTTCTTGACCCAGCCCTTCACTTATGGACTGATGGCTCTCGCTTTGCAGACCCTCAAGGCAAATTTCACACAGGATATGCAGTTACCACAGAAACAGAGGTCCTCATGGCTGAGGCTCTACCACCTCATATGTCAGCACAGGAAGCTGAACTGGTGGCTCTCATAGAGGCCTGTCATTTGGCAGCAGGAACAACAGTCAATGTCTACACAGACTCAAGATATGCACATGGCATCTCAAATGACTTTGGATTCTTGTGGAAAACAAGAGGATTCATCACGGCTGCGGGAACACCAGTAAAACATGCGGTATGGATCAAGGCATTGATGGAGGCCCTGGAAGAACCCTCCCAGATTGCTGTTGTCAAGGTCAAAGCACATGGAAAACTGGACTCAAGAGAAGCCAGGGGAAACCACCTGGCAGACCAGGCTGCCAAAGCTGCAGCAATGAAGAATGTGTCACCAAAGTGGCAGGAGAAGATGGAAGAATCAGAGAGAACTTCACAAGCTGTGGTGATGGCCCTTACCAGGGCAAGAGCTAAAGAACAAGCTGCTCAAGCCCATCTTGATCACCAAGCAAGAAAGGAAAGGAGGCAAATGATTGAAGCTGACGAAGTGGAACATTTGGACCGACATTCAAGCCCACAGCTTGCAAGGACGCCAGAGGAAAAGCTGTGGGAAGAACAAAGGAAGACCCCTATCGAAGAAGTGAAACAATGGAAAGCAGCGGGGGCCATGGATCAGGCCCATATCCTCCTTTCTATAAAGTAAAAGGAAAGCCTTGCCTGCCCAGGCGAATGTATCCAGCTGTGGCTGCATGGGCCCATGGACCTACTCACAGAGGGAAGAATCAAGCCCTAGCCTGCATTCAGAAGCTATACTTTGCACCTGGGATTTCCTCTGCAGTGGCTGCATACTCAAGATCCTGCTCTGTCTGTGCCACCTGCAATCCAACGGCCACGGAGCGAGTCCCTTTCCAACATCTGGCCAAACCAGACTATCCCTGGCAGAGAATACAAGTTGATCATATTCAGATGCCAAAATCAGGGAAATATGAATATGTTCTTGTGGCTGTGGACATGTTCTCTGCCTGGCCAGAAGCCTACCCAGTCACCAACATGACTGCCAAAACCACAGCCAAGAAACTGATCATTGAAATTGCCTGCAGATTTGGAATCCCTGAAGTGATAGAGTCAGACCAAGGACCAGCCTTCACCGCAAGTGTTTACAAGGAACTCTGGAACATGCTGGGGACAGACTTAGGTCTCCATACTCCATACCATCCAGCCAGCTCAGGCAAGGTGGAGAGAATGAACTCCACCCTCAAAACCCAACTACCTGAAAATGACCCAAGATCACCCCCTCCCCTGGCCTGACCTCCTACCCATAGTGCTGTATCACATTAGGCACACTCCCCAGGCCAAACATGGGTTGACTCCCTATGAGATTCTGTTTGGTGCCCCTCCCAAGATAGGAGACATCAGGCCCCAAGAGCTATCTGAAACTAATGATAAAGTGGTAAAATTTGTGATTGCTTTGTCTAAAGAGTTGACTAACACCCACTCTACAGTGTCTGCTTCTCTCCCAGAATCCACAGGTGACACGGTGCATGACTTCTCGCCTGGTGACCTTGTGTACGTGAAAAAGTTTGTGCGGAGAGACTGCCTTCAGCCCAGATTCGAGGGTCCCTACACCGTGGTCCTGACCACCCCTACTGCTCTGAAGCTTGAGGGCAAGAACACCTGGATTCACGCCTCTCACTGCAAGAAGGACAAGACTAGCCAGCGGTCATGAAGCCTGCTGCATATCCTTTTAGGCTGTACCCTGATCTCCAGTAGTATCAGCCAGCCACCCACCCTCTGGGTTAATACTACAGCCCTGTGGTCACTTTTAAGTTCGACTTCTGCCAAATATTTAACTGTGATAGAAGAAATGATTTCAAGGGTTCAGCGCATCAGACTTGGGGGAAGGGGACATTTTATCTCTGTGTCACCCGCCCAGGGAATGAACACTGTTATTATTGGTCAGATGTGGGATGGAACACAGGGGAGGATTGGGGGTATAAACCCAAGGAAGCAATGGACAGAAAAGATGAAAATGGCAGATCTCTGCTTGATAGAATGACACTGACGAAAGGAGAAATGAGTTCTCCTGGGTGTAGACCTCCCCCAGTGACAAGGGGCACCCCAACCTGTCTCCCGCTTATATTAAATATAGAAAACCCTCAACCCTGGGATCTTGGTAAATATGTGCTAGGTGCGTGGTTAGGGAGAGGGGGAGTCAGGGGCCAAATTGAGCTTAAGGATATTTCCCAGAGGAAAGGAGGTGGGATAAGCCCTCAGACAGGGCCAGACACAACAACCATGACATCACCCCAGGATGGTAAAGTTTTGCAACAAGTAGTTAATGAAGTACTTCCAATCCCAGGGCTCAAGTGGGAAGAGGTATTTTCCATAGAAACTCAAGTCAATCCCCGTAAGAACCTTTGGCTTGAATGGGTCAGATATAATGTTTAAGTTCAAATATATCAGTAGGATGTGTTGCCTGTGCTGCTGCAAACACTCACCTGTATACTCATGCTTTCCCTGCTGACCACAATACTACTCTTTGTTTACTGGGATTGCTGAAGGGGTCCGACGGTAGTGCATGCCCTGACTATATACCCTTAGTCACCATTATAGCTAAGGTTCGGACCCCCGTGATGTGATTGTGACTGGGGATAACTATACCTGTTATTCCCCTGATAACTCTTCAGGCCCTCTGTGGGTATCTTTGAGGATGGTTTCTGTAAAAATAACGAGACTTTGGAATCTGTCCTACTGACTAACCATTCCAGATATATGTATGACACATATTGGCTTTGTGGGGATGGGCGACTTAGGTCCAAACTCCCAACGACTTGGACTGGGCAATGTACCTTGGTAAAATTGGCAATGCAGTTCAGGATTATGCCCTGGGAAGACTCTGATAACCATAGCCCCGAGAATATAGCTCCACTGATATCCAGGAAGAGAAGGAGTCTGGGTCAGCTACACACTGGTTATGCTGAGGATCCCAAAGTTTACATAGACTCTATAGGGGTTCCTAGGGGGGTCCCAGACGAATACAAAGCTCAGAATCAGATCCTGGCGGGTTTCCGTTCTCTTATCCCAACTGTACAGATCAATTACAATGTAGATTGGATAAATTATATATACTACACCGAGCAAAGATTTATTAATTTTAGTCAAGATGCTTTCCAGGGTATAGTTGAGGAATTGGGCCCCAACACAAGAATGACTCTTCAAAATAGACTGGCCATTGACATGATTCTAGCTGAGAAAGGTGGGGTCTGTGGGATGATAGGGGAAGAATGTTGTACTTATATTCCTCAGAATTCTGGAGTCAATGGTAAAACTATAGTGGCCCTTACAAAGATTAAAAATCTGGCTCAGGAAGTAAAGGCCAATGCAGGAGTAGATACCTCTTTCTTCTCAGGGTGGCTTGGAGGACTCAAAGGATTTCTCCAACAAGCCTGCTTAGTGGTAGCAGGGCTTTTGGTGCTAGGATTGATAATTCTATGTTGTGTGATACCCTTGTACAGGAAAGCTGTGACCAATGCAACCGCCTCCTCAGGTACTTTCCTTCATCAGGAAGTTGTGTCCCTGCTATATGATGACACTGATAAGGGTTATATGGAGAAATATACCCCGCAGGATAAACCTGATAAAACCCCCTATGACAAAATACAAATGGAAATGAGAGATTTAGTTTAGGGATAGTGGGAGAACTCCATGTGCAGGTTTGGTAGGGACTTGGTTGTTTGGGGGCGGTCCATAAGGGGCCAGCTTCTAAAATGACCAAGCGAAGAAATCCACTACCCCTGTCCCCACACATGGACAGTCTCGAAGGCCACATATATTAAGGGAAAACTTAGTGTTTAGGGGGATTGTCAAGGTAAAATATAATTTTCTATCTTATATTTTATACATATGTGTTTTGCTATTTTTATACCTTTATAAAATATGTTTATATGTACTTTGTTACTTTGATATGTCAAGATAAACACAAAGTTTTCCTTGAATATGTATTATTCAGATTGAAACTTATTCTAAGATGACGTCAGTACCAGCTAGTCTGTCTCCAAGAAATTCATTGATGACTGCCCCCACCTTTGGGGAACTGAGGATTGCAACAGCAAATCTGCCTGGATACAAGACCTATGGAATGTGAACCAATAGAAATGGCCAGATGCTAGATATGTCCATATATGGACATGTATAGCTTACCTCCCCGCCCCCATCCACCCTTTACTCCACCCTGACATCCTGTATAGATAATCCCATGCTTGCAGAAATAAAGATCAGTACTTGCTGAGATTGGTGCCTGGATACAGCCCTCTAAGCATGCTCTGAAGTTTGAACCAGCCTATTGTCTGACTCATTCTTTAAACGGTTAACCCATGCTTATAATCTAATCTGGAGTGACTGGAGGACGAGTGTTTGTCGTTTCGACCCCGACAGGCACATGTACAGTGGACTCTGCTACATCACTGGCATGGGCGCTGCGCCGGTGGACTCTGCTACATCACATGGGCGGCCCGGGGTCAGCTCAGGGAGGCACATGTACAGTGGACTCTGCTACATCACGTGGGCAGCCGGTGGACTCTGCTACATCACATGGGCGGCCCGGGGTCAGCTCAGGAGGCACATGTACAGTGGACTCTGCTACATCACATGCGGCCCATCAGCTCAGGGAGGCACATGTACGTGGACTCTGCTACATCACTGGCGCCGGTGGACTCTGCTACATCACATGGGCGGCCCGGGGTCAGCTCAGGGAGGCACATGTACAGTGGACTCTGCTACATCACGTGGGCAGCCGGTGGACTCTGCTACATCACATGGGCGGCCCGGGGTCAGCTCAGGGAGGCACATGTACAGTGGACTCTGCTACATCACGTGGGCAGCCGGTGGACTCTGCTACATCACATGGGCGGCCCGGGGTCAGCTCAGGGAGGCACATGTACAGTGGACTCTGCTACATCACTGGGCCGGGTAGCTAGCGGCCATGTACAGTGGACCTGCTACATCATCAGTGGGTCGACGGCCCGGGGTCAGCTCAGGGAGGCACATGTACAGTGGACTCTGCTAACATCACGTGGGCAGCCGGAGCACTTCTGCCTACATCACATGGGCGGCCCGTGGTGCAGCTCAGGGAGCACATGTACAGTGGACTCTGCTACATCACTGGGCGGCCGGGGTCAGCTCAGGGAGGCACATGTACAGTGGACTCTGCTACATCACTATGGGCTTGGACCCTGGGGTCAGCTCAGGGAGGCACATGTACAGTGGACTCTGCTACATCACATGGGCGCCCGGGGTCAGCTCAGGGAGGCACATGTACAGTGGACTCTGCTACATCACGTGGGCAGCCGGTGGACTCTGCTACATCACGTGGGCGGCCCGGGGTCAGCTCAGGGAGGCACATGTACAGTGGACTCTGCTACATCACATGGGTGGCCCGGGGTCAGCTCAGGGAGGCACATGTACAGTGGACTCTGCTACATCACATGGGTGGCCCGGGGTCAGCTCAGGGAGGCACATGTACAGTGGACTCTGCTACATCACGTGGGCGGCCCGGGTCAGCTCAGGGAGGCACATGTACAGTGGACTCTGCTACATCACATGGGTGGCCCGGGGTCAGCTCAGGGAGGCACATGTACAGTGGACTCTGCTACATCACATGGGCGGCCCGGGGTCAGCTCAGGGAGGCACATGTACAGTGGACTCTGCTACATCACTGGGGGCCCGGGGTCAGCTCAGGGAGGCACATGTACAGTGGACTCTGCTACATCACATGGGTGGCCCGGGGTCAGCTCAGGGAGGCACATGTACAGTGGACTCTGCTACATCACATGGGTGGCCCGGGGTCAGCTCAGGGAGGCACATGTACAGTGGACTCTGCTACATCACTGGGCTGGCCCGGGGTCAGCTCAGGGAGGCACATGTACAGTGGACTCTGCTACATCACGTGGGTGGCCCGGGGTCAGCTCAGGGAGGCACATGTACAGTGGACTCTGCTACATCACATGGGCGGCCCGGGGTCAGCTCAGGGAGGCACATGTACAGTGGACTCTGCTACATCACTGGGTGGCCCGGGGTCAGCTCAGGGAGGCACATGTACAGTGGACTCTGCTACATCACTGGGTGGCCCGGGGTCAGCTCAGGGAGGCACATGTACAGTGGACTCTGCTACATCACATGGGCGGCCCGGGGTCAGCTCAGGGAGGCACATGTACAGTGGACTCTGCTACATCACATGGGTGGCCCGGGGTCAGCTCAGGGAGGCACATGTACAGTGGACTCTGCTACATCACATGGGTGGCCCGGGGTCAGCTCAGGGAGGCACATGTACAGTGGACTCTGCTACATCACATGGGCGGCCCGGGTCAGCTCAGGGAGGCACATGTACAGTGGACTCTGCTACATCACATGGGCGGCCCGGGGTCAGCTCAGGGAGGCACATGTACAGTGGACTCTGCTACATCACGTGGGCAGCCGGTGGACTCTGCTACATCACATGGGCGGCCCGGGGTCAGCTCAGGGAGGCACATGTACAGTGGACTCTGCTACATCACGTGGGCAGCCGGTGGACTCTGCTACATCACGTGGGCGGCCCGGGTCAGCTCAGGGAGGCACATGTACAGTGGACTCTGCTACATCACGTGGGCAGCCGGTGGACTCTGCTACATCACGTGGGCGGTCCGGGGTCAGCTCAGGGAGGCACATGTACAGTGGACTCTGCTACATCACGTGGGCAGCCGGTGGACTCTGCTACATCACATGGGCGGCCCGGGTCAGCTCAGGGAGGCACATGTACAGTGGACTCTGCTACATCACGTGGGCAGCCGGTGGACTCTGCTACATCACGTGGGCGGCCCGGGTCAGCTCAGGGAGGCACATGTACAGTGGACTCTGCTACATCACGTGGGCAGCCGGTGGACTCTGCTACATCACGTGGGCGGCCCGGGGTCAGCTCAGGGAGGCACATGTACAGTGGACTCTGCTACATCACGTGGGCGGCCTCTCCCGCACTCACTGCGAAACGCTGCCAAATAGTGATCAGAGGGCGAGCACCAGAGTCCAGTGACCTCAACAGTAAGCCAGCACCATGCAGCTGAGCGCGGCTGGTAACAGGCACGTGGCGACCGAGCGAAGGCCGAAGATCCCTAACCACAAACAGATGACAAATGCAAGCTAATCCTGGTGGTAGGCACAGAGCGGACAGAAAGGGCCCAGGGGGCGCAAACCGGAGGGGGGGCCGGAAAGGGCGCGAGCCGGAGGGGGGGCCGGAAGGGGCACGGGCAGGAGAGGGGCCGGAAGGGGCGCGAGCCGGAGAGGGGGCCGGAAGGGGCGCGAGCCGGAGGGGGGGCCGGAAGGGGCGCGAGCCGGAGAGGGGGCCGGAAGGGGCGCGAGCCGGAAGGGGCGCGAGCCGGAGAGGGGGCCGGAAGGGCGCGAGCCGGAGAGGGGGCCGGAAGGGGCGCGAGCCGGAGAGGGGGCCGGAAGGGGAGCGAGCCGGAAGGGGCGCGAAGCCGGAGGAGGGGCCGGAAGGGGCGCGAGACGGAGAGGGGGCCGGAAGGGGCGCGAGACGGAAGGGGGCCGGAAGGGGCGCGAGCCGGAGAGGGGCCGGAAGGGGCGCGAGCCGGAGAGGGGGCCGGAAGGGGCGCGAGCCGGAGAGGGGGCCGGAAGGGGCGCGAGCCGGAGAGGGGGCCGGAAGGGCGCGAGCCGGAGAGGGGGCCGGAAGGGCGCGAGCCGGAGAGGGGGCCGGAAGGGGCGCGAGCCGGAGAGGGGGCCGGAAGGGGCGCGAGCCGGAGAGGGGGCCGGAAGGGGCGCGAGCCGGAGAGGGGGCCGGAAGGGGCGCGAGCCGGAGAGGGGGCCGGAAGGGGCGCGAGCCGGAGAGGGGGCCGGAAGGGGCGCGAGCCGGAGAGGGGGCCGGAAGGGGCGCGAGCCGGAGAGGGGGCCGGAAGGGGCGCGAGCCGGAGAGGGGGCCGGAGGGGCGCGAGCCGGAGAGGGGGCGAGGCGGTGGCGGGCTGGACCGCGAGGGAAGCGATCGGCGGTGGGAACCTGGCCAGCCTCATCGGGCAGGGCATCGGCTCACCTTGCGCACAACTGCGAGCCATCGGCTTCCCGTTGTCATCATACGCCGACGCCAGTCTCTTCTTGTGTTGGTGTCTCTCTTGAAAGCTTCTGTTACTCCAAGGATGGGGTCAGGGGGGCCCATCTCCACATGAGACCACCAGGAGCTAAAAAAGACAAGCACAGGATTACAAGTCCATCCTTCCCAAGCAGCACACACAGAGCGAGACATCAGTCCTCCGTGAGACCGCCAGCCCGTTCTCATCACCAAACTGTCCCCTGAACGCAGCCGCCGGTCTCCGCCCCGAGGAAGAGGCCACTCCGGACTCCTCTTGTGCTGCACCAGTTCTCTGGATTGCGCTACCCCAGAACCAGAGGAACTATCAGCGTGCTATAAAGGCATCCATGATAGCCGACCCATGAGGTGTCATAATATGGCTCCCCACTTGTGATGGCTCCGGTCTAAGTGCACCCCACTATTACAAGAGGTGGCTGCAGCATGGAAAGAAACATGTCCCCCATCTCCGCAGGTTGTCAGATCCTGGGCACAGTGCCGAGCAATGTGCTGCCACGCGCTCCACACCGCAGTGACAATATGACATCCGGGGAGCAGGGTCCGGCCAGTAATGGGGGACACACGAGGTTCCCTCACTGCCGCCACGAGCTCCACACCGCAGTGACAATATGACATCTGGGGAGCGGTGTCCGTCCAGTAATGGGGGACACACGAGGTTCCCTCACTGCCGCCACGAGCTCCACACTGCAGTGACAATATGA
>JARQOD010008739.1:0-34395 GCA_033576555.1 Oophaga sylvatica
GTGATGTTTTGAAATGCATTGATGGAATGGTCTGGGCGTATGTGTTTGCAGAGCCCTGATGTGCTAAACTGTAGAACCTCCCCCCAAGTGACTTTTTGCAAACTAGACCCCGCAAAAAACTTATTAGATGTGTAGGGGAGCCTTTGAACCCTAAAAGGGCTACACAGAAGTTTATAACCCCCGGGCATGAAAATAAAAAAATCATATTTTTTCCACAAACTTGATCTTTAGTCCCAATTTTTTTATTTTCCCAAATGTTAACAGGAGAAATTAGCCCCCCAAAAGTTGTTGTGCAATTTTTCCAGAGTCGTGATAACCCATTTTGGGGGTAAACCACTTTTTTGGGCTTTACGGGGGGGTTGGAAAAAAGGGAGCATTTTTTGACTTTTTGAACAAAACCGAACAATTTTTTGCCGGGGGGGGGGGACCCCCCCCCCAAGGGGGTGGCGCCATGTCGGGTAGGGAGACCCCCTGATGTGCCTAAATAGTGGAAACCCCTCAATTCTAACTCCAACCCTAACCCCAACACACCCCTAACCCCAACCCTAACCCTTACACACCCTAAACCCTAATACAGCCCTAAACCTAACCTAACCTTAACCCTCTCTGACATTAGAGTACTATCCGTCCATAAAACCCGTGCCATTCTGCCCATGGAGGGATAGTACGTCTTTAGGCGATTAGCTGCGCTCCTCGGAAGCGCAGCTAATCGCCGCGGGTGTCAGCTGATTATCACAGCTGACACCCGGACTGTGTGTCAGGAGCGGTCCGGACCGCTCCCGGCACATTAACCCCTGCACACCGCGATCAAACATGATCGCGGTGTTACTGGGGGCACAGGGGAGGATCGCGCAGGGTGGGGGCTCCTGCGCGCCCCCTGAGACCCTCAGAGCAGCGCGATGTGATCGCGCTGCTCTGAGGGCTTCCTCCCTCCCAGGACCCGGATCCAAGATGGCGCTGGGGTCCTGGAGGAGGCGGCTTTCAGTGCCTGCCGAGAGCAGGCATGAGGAAGCGTCTGCATGCCTGTCACATCGCTGGTGTGACGAGTGCTGTGCACACTGTCACCCAGCGATATGATGAAATACAGTGATGTTCCACCTGGGACAAAGTAAAAAAGTAAAAAAAAGTAAAAATAAACATGTGTAAAAAAAATCAAAAAAAAAAAAAAAAAAAAAAATTCCCCAATTAAATTCATTACTTATTGTAAATAAAAAAAATAAAACAATAAAAGTACAATATATGGTATCGCCGCGTCCGTAACGACCCCCCCTTAAAAATGTCCTACTAGTTAACCCCTTTTGTGAACCCCTTAAAAATAAAAAATAAAATACGGGAAACAAAAAATCAGTGTTTATATCATACCGCTGAACAAAAAGTGGAATAACACGCGATCAAAAAGACGGATATAATAAAATGGTACCGTGAAAACGTCATCTTGTCCGCAAAAAACGAGCCATCAAACAGCATCATCAGCAAAAAAATAAAAAGTTATATGCTCGCAGAATAAAGCGATGCAAAAATATTTATTTTTTATATAAAATTGTTTTTATTCATATAAAAGCGCCAAAACATAAAAAATTATATAAATGAGGTATCGCCATAATCGTACTGACCTAAGAATAAAACTGCTTTTCGATTTTACCACACGCGGAACAATAAAACGCCTCACCAAAAGAATTCATGAATTGCTGATTTTTGTTCATTCTAACCTCCCAAAAATCGAAATAAAAAGCGATCAAAAAATGTCACGTGCTCAAAAATGTGTACAAATAAAAGCGTCACCTCGTCCGCAAAAATTAAGTACTCACATGACATTGTGGGCCAAAATATGCAATAAATTATAGCTCTCAAATGTGGCGATTGCAAAAAATACTTTTTGCAATAAAAAGCGTCTTTTAGCGTTGACAGCTGCCAATCATAAAAAACCGCTATTAATAGTAAATCAAACCCCCTTTATCACCCCCTTAGTTAGGGAAAAATAATAAAATAAAAAAAATGTATTATTTCCATTTTCCCATTAGGGTTAGGGTTAGGGTTTTTCGGCTAAATGTTAGGGTTAGGGTTGGCGCTAAAGTTAGGATTAGGGTTAGAGTTAGGATTAGGGTTAGGGTTGGGATTAGGGTTGGGACTAGGGTTAGGGGTGTGTTGGGGTTAGGGTTGGAGTTAGAATTGGGGGGTTTCCGCTGTTTAGGCACATCAGGGGCTCTCCAAATGTGGACATGGCGTCTGATCTCCATTCCAGCCAATTCTGCGTTGAAAAAGTCAACGGTTGTTCCTTCACTTCTGAGCTCTGCCATGCGTTCAACAGTAGTTTATCCCCACATATGGGGTTTTCAGCGTACTTGGACCCCAAGAGTTATTGTGAAATTTGTCCTATTTCTTCTGTTACCTTGGGAAAATAAAAAACTGGGGGCGAAAATATTATTTTTGTAAAAAAAATAAGATTTTTTTTGTTTTTACGGCTGTACATTTAAACTTCTGTGAAGCAAATTGGGGCTTCATAGCGCTCACCCCACATCTAAATAAGTTCCTTGTGGGGGCTATTTTTCCCAAAAAGGGGGGCACTTGTTGGGGATTTCCACTGTTTAGGCGCATCAGGGCTCTCCAAATGCGACATGACGCCCCAGACCATTCCATCAAAGTCTGCAATCCAAAACGTCACTACTTCCCCTTTTCCCAGCCCGTGACATGCGCCCATACAGTAGTTTTCTCCCACATATTGGGTATCAGCGTACTCAGGACAAAATTTGGACAACAACTTTGGGGTCCAATTTCTCCTGTTGCCCTTGTGAAAATAAAATATTGGTGGGCGAAAAAATCATTTTGTAAAAAAAAAAGGATTTTTTATTTTACGGCTGTGCGTTATAAACTTCTGTGAAGCACTTCGGGTTTTAAAGTGCTCACCAACATCAGGTAAGTTCCTTGTGAGGTCTATTTTCCAAAATGGGGTCACTTTTTGGGGGGTTTCCACTGTTTAGGCGCATCAGGGGCTCTCAAATGCGACATGACGCCCCAGACAAATTTCCCTCAAAGTCTGCAATCCAAAACGTCACTATTCCCTTCCGAGCCCTGCATGCGCCCCATACAGTAGTTTTCTCCCACATATTGGGTATCAGCGTACTCAGGACAATTGGACAACAACTTTTGGGGTCCAATTTCTCCTGTTACCCTTGTGAAAAAAAATATTGGGGGCGAAAAAAATCATTTTTGTAAAAAAAAAAGGATTTTTTATTTTTACGGCTGTGCGTTATAAACTTCTGTGAAGCACTTCGGGGTTCAAAGTGCTCACCACACATCTAGATTTAAATTCTTGTGGGGTCTATTTCCCAAAATGGGGTCACTTGTGGGGGGGTTTTCCCCTGTTTAGGCGTATCAGGGGCTCATCCAAATGCGACATGCGCCCCAGACCATTCCCTCATAGTCTGCAATCCAAAACGTCATACTTCCCTTCCGAGCCCTGCGTGCACCCATACAGTAGTTTTCTTTCCCACATATTGGGTATCAGCGTACACAGACAAATGGGACAACAACTTTTGGGTTCCAATTTCTTCTGTTACCCTTGTGAAATAAAATATTGGGGGCGGAAAAAATCATTTTTGTAAAAAAAAAAGGATTTTTTTTTTAAGGCTGTACGTTATAAACTTTAGTGAAACACCTGGGGGTTCAAAGTTTCACTCACACAATCTAGATAAGTTCCTTGAGGGGTCTAGTTTCCAAAATGGTGTCATTTGTGGGGGGTTTCCACTGTTTAGGCAGATCAGGAGCTCTCCAAACACGACATGGCGTCCAGCCAATTCTGGTTGAAAAAGTGAGACGGCGCTCCTTCCCTTCCAAAATCTGCCATGACCCAAACAGTGGGTTTTACCCCACATATGGGGTATCAGTGTACTCAGGACAATTGCACAATAACTTTTGGAGTCTTGTTACCCCTTTGGAAAATAAAAATTCGGGTGAAAAGATCATTTTTGTGGAAAAATATGATTTTTTTAAATTTTACGGCTCTAGTTATAAACTTGTGTGAAGCACTTGAGGGTTCAAATTGCTCACCAAGATCTAGATAAGTTCCTTAGGGGTCTAGTTTCCCAAATGGGGTCTTTTGTGGGGGGTTTCCACTGTTTAGGCACATCAGGGGCTCTCCAATGCACATTGGCATCCAATCTCAATTCCAGCCAATTTTGGTTGGAAAAGTCAAATGGTGCTCCTTCCCTTCCGAGCTCTGCCGTGGGGCCCAAACAGTGGTTCCCCCCCACTATGGGGCATCAGCGTACTCAGGACAAATTGGACAACAACTTATGTGGTCCAATTTCTCCTGATCCTTGGGAAAATAAAAAATTAGTGACTAAAAGATAATTTTTGTGGAATAAAATAGGATTTTTTATTTTCATGCCCGGGCATTTATAAACTTGTGTGAAGCACTTGGGGTTCAAAATGCTCACCCAAAAATCTAGATAAGTTCCTTAGGGGGTCTAGTTTCCAAAATGGGGTCACTTGTGGGGGATTTCCACTGTTTAGGCTCATCTGGGGCACTGCAAACGGAACATGACCCCCATCAAACGTCTGCATTCCAAAACGGTAACTACTTCCTTTCCAAGCCCCGCCGTGCGCCCAAAACAGTTTTCCACCCCCACATTGGGGTATCAGCGTATCAGGAAAATTGGACAACAACTTTTGGGTCCCAAATTTTCCCTTGGGAAAATTCAAAAATTTAGGACTTTAAAAAATCATTTTTGTGGAATTTTTTTTTTTTTTTTTCACACCCAGGCATTATAAACTTTTGTGAAAACTTGGGGGTTCAAAGTGCTCACAACAGATCTAGATAAGTACCTTAGGGGGGTCTAGTTTCCAAAATTTGGGGTCACTTGTGGGGGGTTTCCACTGTTTAGGCGCATCAGAGGTTCTCCAAGCGCGACATGGCGTCCAATCTAACTCCAGCCAATTTTAGTTTGAAAAAGTCAAACGGCGTCCTTCCCTTACGAGCTCTGCCGTGTGCCCAAACAGTGGTTTTCCCCCACATATGGGGTATTGGCGTACTCAGGAGAAATTGCATAACAACCTTATCTGTCCATTTTCTCCTTTACCCTTGTGAAAATAAAAAAAAGTTTGTAAAAGATCATTTTTGTGGCTAAAAAGTTAAATATCATTTTTTCCTTCCACGTTGCTTTAGTTCCTGTGAAGCACCTGAAGGGTTAATAAACTTCTTGAATGTGGTTTTGAGTACCTTGAGGGGTGCAGTTTTAGAATGGTGTCACTTTTGGGTATTTTCTGTCATGTAGACCCCTCAAAGTGACTTCAAATGTGAGGTGGTCCTAAAAAAAATGGCTTTGTAAATTTTGTTGTAAAAAATGAGAAATCGCTGGTCAACTTTTAACCTTATAACTTCCTAACAAAAAAAAATTTTGATTCCAAAATTGTGCTGATGTAAAGTAGACATGTGGGAAATGTTTATTTCTTAAACTATTTTGTGTTACATATTCTCTGTTTTAAGGGAATAAAAATTCAAAGTTTGAAAATTGCTAAATTTTCAAAATTTTCGCCATATTTGCGTATTTTTCAAAATAAACGCAAGTTATATGGAAGAAATTTTACCACAACATGAAGTACAATATGTCACGAGGAAAACAATCTCAGAATCGCGAAAAATCCATTGAAGCGTTCCGGAGTTATAACCTCATAAAGAGACAGTGGTCAGAATTGTAAAAATTGTCCCGTCATTAAACGTGCAAACCACCCTTGGGTGTGAAGGGGTTAACACACCCCTAATCCTAATCCCAACTTAACCATAAACCTAACCACAAGCCTAACCCTAATCCCAACCCTAACCCAAAACACCCTAACACTTATGCTAACTCTAACCCTAACCCACAACCCTAACCCAAATTCCAACCCTAACCAAAATTCCAACCCTAACCCAAAATTCCAACCCTAACCCAAATTCTAACCGTAACCCAAATTCTAACCGTAACCCTAATTCTAACCCTAACCCTAAGGCTGGGTTCATATTGCGTTTTACCAGCCGTTCAACACGTAGCGTTGACCGGCTGGTAATGGTATAGCATAACGCGATCGCGTTATGCTAAAACCCTAGCGCAGATGAATCATCAGATGATTCATCTGTGCTAGCGGTGACGGAGCCCAGATGCTGCAGCCCGTGTCCGAGGCTCCGTCACTGAATGACGGCATGTCGCAAACGCATGCTACTTTACGGCATGCGTTGCGATGCGCACACAAATGGGGTGAATGGCAGCGTTAACGGACTGCGTTACACCGCGTTATACCACGTTATACCGCGGTGAAACGCAGTCCATCTAACTGACTGCCATAATGCAATATGAACCCAGCCTAACCTGAGGCCCCGTGCACATGCTGCGGATTTACTTGCGGATTTTTCTAAAATCCGCAGGTAAAATGACTGCCTTTTACCTGCGAATTTAGCGCGGATTTGCTGCGGTTTTTCCCTGCGGTTTTTACAACTATAATGGAATAGGTGTAAAACCGCTGCGGAATCGCACAAAGAATTGACATGCTGCGGATTTAAAACCGCAGCAAATCCGCGCTGAAAAATCCGCAGCATGTGCACAGCGTTTTTTTTACCCTTTTTTGAATTGTACTGTACATGGTTTCTGGATCTGCTGTGGATCCGCAGCGCCAAATCCGCTGCGGATCCGCTGCAAACCGGTGCTGATCCCGCAGCAAAATCCGCTGCGGATCCCCAGCCAAATCCCGCTGCGGATCAGCAGCGAAATCCGCTGCGGATGCGCAGCGAAATCCGCAGCGGATCCCAGCCGAAATAAGCTGCGGATCCGCAGCAATATCCGCTGCGGATCAGGGGGCAAAATCCGCTGCGGATCAGCAGCTAAAAACCCCCTGCGGATCGGCAGCTAAATCCGCTGCGGATCGGCAGCGAAAATCCGCTGCGGATCGGCAGCGAAATCCGCTGCGGATCGGCAGCGAAAAACCTCTGCGGATCCCGCGAAATCAGCTGCGGATCAGCAGCGAAATCCACTGCGGATCTGCAGCGAAATCCGCTGCGGATCAGCAGCGAAATCCGCTGCGGATACGCAGTGAATCCGCAACGTGTGGACAGGGCCTAAAAGGAAAAAAAAAAAATATTTTATTTTATTTTTGTCCCTACCTATGACAGAGGGGGGTTCATTTACTTTTATTTGATCACTGTGAGAGTTTATCACAGCGATCAAAATTTAAATTGTACTTTGAAAGGCGCACTGCGCATGCGCCGGCTGGCGGACGGATGAAGAGGCCGCAGAAGACCGGGGGAGGTGAGGACAAAGGGGTGGGGGGTGATCGGAGGGCGGGGGGGAGCGGAGCACACCGAGGGGAGAGGATCGGAGCGGCCAGCTGATGATAGTAACGGCGGTGGGCAGTTCGCCGCCATGAATGGCCGGCGGCGGCCGATCACCACCGTTTACTCGGTGTGGGGAGGGTGGGAAACACAGTGTCCAGCATGGCCGATGCTATTGCAGCATCGGGCCCTGGCTGGATTGTAATTTTTCACCACTTTTCAGTGGTGAAATATTACTAATCGCTCTGATTGGCTGTTCACTTTACAGCCAATCAGAGCGATGTAAACACGTGGGGGTTAAGCCACCCCCACTGTGGTGATGCGCAAGGGGTCCTGTGCCTGCGGGTCGGGTGACCTTTCAGTGACTCCGGTCACCCGACCCGCAGGACATGATTTATAGCATGACGCCTACGTTGGCGTCATGGGTCGGGATGGCAAGGTTTAATGACGCCAACGTAGGCGTCATGGGTCGGGAAGGGGTTAAGAAGCCCTCCTACTTGCTCTCATTACCTGTATTAATTGTACCTGTTTGAACTTGTTACCTTTAAAAGACATCTGTCCACACACAATCAATTACATTCCACCTCTCTCCCTGGGCCCAAGACCAAAGAGCTGTCTAAGGACCCCAGGGACAAAATTGTAGACCTGCACAAGGCTGGGATGGGCTGCTGCCAATAGGCAAACAGCTTAGTGAGAAGGCACAAATTGTTGACACATTATAAAATGAAAGAAACACAAGATGACTGTCAAATTTCCTTGGTCTGGGGCTCTATAAAAGATCTTGCATCGTGGAGTAAGGACGATTCGAGAAAAGGTTAGGAATCAGCCCAGAACTACACGGGAGGACCTGGTCAATGTATTGAAGAGAGCACAGTCTCAACATTATCTTAGTAACACAATACGCCGTCATAGATTAAAATCCTGCAGGGCACGCAAGGTCTCCTGCTCACGCCAGCACATGTCCAGGCCCATTTAAGCTTGCCAATGACCATCGGGATGATCCAAAGTAGCATGGGGGGAAGGTCATGTGGTCAGATGGAACCAAAATAGATGAAAAATGAGTAGGGTACACCAAAATATGATACAATGAGACATAGATAAATATCAAGGTACTACAATTTTGTATGGGGAATGAGATGTAAGCCAAAAAAAAAAAAGGCAAATACAAATATAATGTGGACACCTGGTAGAATGTATAACAAACTTTTTTAAGCACCAAGAGACATACAGCAAAGAGATGAAAACCATCTAAAAACATGTGCTAAGTAGACCATGATTTATCCAACACTCCAGAGCACAATTGGAACAAGGCAACAATAAGGGGCAGTGTGTCAGGGTAAATACGTGAAACATCAATGTGATGTATGCATGAACAAGGTAGGTTTGCCCAAAGAATACTTAAATAGAAGGATGTGGCGTATATTCATAAAGGTACAGACATGCAGAAGATGTGACATACACTCCAACCAGAGGTAAGTCAAATGGGCATTCAGCGAAGGCTGAACCTTTCTGGCAGAAATAACCTGGGAAGTATGCGGACAGGGCCCAGAGCTGACGTAAAGGTCTGTGACCCTTGTATATGTCTCTAATCATGGCATGAAAATACAACGTGCCCGATGAGTGTGATTCATCCTAATGGTATTAGACTGTTATTTGACACGCATCAAATAAGCAAGAGAAGTGGGTGCATGGTATAAATGCCAAGGAGGGAAAAAAGGGCAACTTACATAAGCAGGAATGCAAAGATGTGAAGAATACTCCCTGCTAGACCGGCAGAAAGCTTTGTTCATGCTAACGCCAAACTTGATATGCTTCATAAGTGAAGGACAGAGTCATGGTGGGTTGTTACCCTGAGAAACGGGTGTGGGAAAGGGCCCAAGCGTATCGCTGTATATAAGAGCCTTGTCAGGGGAGTGGAGATATACATTCAAAAGAAAAAATGAGATAAGCATTTCCTGGTGTGCTACGTCCACAGTCGCTGTCAGTAATGAGATTAAGGCAGGTGTCTGGCATCGGAGACGAAGCATAAATGCATCACATCAAGAATGGCCCACTCTCCTCAGTGCGTATGGCAGAGGGTGAGTGATCATGAATGGTATACCCTGCGCTTGCCACAGTAAGACTAAATCAACAACTGCTGAAGAATGAAGAAGGGAAGCACTCTACTATAGTGATAGAAAAAATCATTGGGGCAAAGGAGAGTCCGAATTTGATATGTTACTATAGACCATGAAGTCTGATGGCAATATAATGGTTTACAAAAAAAAAAAAAAAAAATCCTAGCTCAGAGCCTGAAGCAATAGCATGAACAATGGGGAGGTCCAACGACAATGGTATGGACTCCGTAAAGCTTGGGTATCACAAAGTGGGGAATCCAGCAATGTTATTATGGATCCAGTCAAGCATGACTGTGTAATGGTATTTTCCACGTGACCAGCAGTTATACATACAGATGATGTCCCCTTAATTGAAGGTAATGGACATTGGAAACCAAGGTTAGTATTTGGATTGAGCACGGGTGTAAGGCAATGAATATGAAGATGTTTTTTACAGGTGACACCTATAACATCTAATCCGTAATGGGGTCGAGGTATGAAGCAATCACACCACTATAGCCCAGATGCAGAATAACACTCAATAAATGGCAAAAAAAAGACCTGAACTACCGTAAGAATGATATGATAGGCTGTAACAGATTTCCATGCATCCTGTTGGGAATGTACGAGTCCCTATACTGATGACAGGAGAAAGGAAGACAAACATGGGGGCAGAATAAACTAAATCTGAGTGGGGTCCATGGTTGTTTCCTCATATTGGGCCATATGTCTATAAAGGATACTATTAAGACTTTAGAGACACCAAATATATTTAATAATTCGGGAACAAATTCAAGAGATGCCCTTTTAACAGTAATGCACACTGTACCCTAGGATCCCAAGCCCCAGGGACGGAAATCTTAGAACAGTAAAGGGTGTTACCCGGCCAGAGGAAAGCCTCAAAGATAATCTAGTCAGGGGAAAAAGACAAGAGTTTGAATTGAATTAGATACCACTGGTAAAGTTTCAGTCTAAGGAAGACCGTATAGATGTAAAGAACATATTGCAGGTCTAGGATAGATTTGTTGAAGTGTTCCACGGAAGCTTAGCAAATTAAATGTTAAATGATCACAGAAGATGGCAGTCCATCGAAAGCTTCCGGAGCAGGATAGATGGAGTCCAACCAGAATGAAGAGACATAAAGAAGTAGAAGGATGTAGGTGAAACAGGGTCAATATAGGGTCAAATGGAACTTTTTGGTATAAACTCCACTCGTGTTTGGAAGAAGAGGGATGAGCACATTTCCAAGAACACTGTCCCATCCGTGAAGCTTGTTGGGAGGAAATCTTCATATTTGGGGGTGCTTTTCTGCAAAGGGGTCAGGATGACTGCACGGTATAAAGGAATCTGTCACCCCATTTGGCCCTATGAGATAGGGCCTCCGCCATCGGGGGGCTTATCTACAGCATTCTGTAATGCTGTAGATAAGCCCCCGATGCTCCCTGAAAGTGAAGAAAAACGAGTTATAAAATACTCACCCAGGGCGTTCTGGGGAGCGGGCCTCCCATCTTGTGGCGATGCGGCTTCTTCTTTCGGTCCATCGGGCTCGTGCGCAGGCGCACTGCTCTGCCCTGGTGAGGGCAGAGCAGAGTACTGTAGTGCGCAGGTGCCGGACCCACTGACCTTTCCGGCGCCTGCGCACTGCAGGTACTCTGCTCTGCCCTCACCAGAGGCCCCGGACCGGACCGTGAAGCCCATCGGACCCAAACCGCCCCTGGAACACCTTGGGTGTGTATTTTTAAACTCGTTTTCTTCACTTTCAGGTAGCATCGGGAGATTATCTACAGCATTACAGAATGCTGTAGATAAGCCCATGATGGCGGTGGCCCTATCTCATAGGGCCAAAATGGGGTGACAGATTCCTTTAAAGGGTGGATGGATGGGATCATGTATCGCAACACTTTGGCTAACAACTCCTCCCCTCAGTAAGAGCATTGAAGATGGGTCGTGGCTGGGTCTTCCAGCATGACAATGACCCAAAAACACACAGCGAGTGCAACTAAGGAGTGGCTCCATAAGACGCATTTCAAAGTCCTGGAGTAGCCTGGCCAGTCTCCAGACTTGAACCAATAGAAAATTTTTGGAGGGAGCTGAAGTTCAAGTTTTCAACAGCCCAAAACCTGAAAGATCTGTAGAAGATCTTTTTTAAGGAGTGGGCCAAAATCCCTGCTGCAGTGTTTGCACACTTGGTCAAGAACTACAGGATACATCTGAGCTCTGTAATTGCAAACAAAGTTTTCTGTACCAATTTTTAAGTTGTCTTTCTATGAATCAAAAATACCCTATTTCATGCAATAAAAAAAACAAGTGCATTGTGTAAAATCATACAATGTTTTTTTTTTTTTTTTATCGTTTCCATTTGTAGTGTATCTACCCATAAAAATTAGACCTTTCCACTCTTTGTAGGTGGCAAACTTGTAAAATCGTCATTGTTTTCAATTACTGTACTTCTTTTCCCCATGTATGTGTAATTGATCTTGTTGTAAAGCCTAAAGGTACTGTCACACTAGCGAGATCGCTAACTAGATAGTTTCTGGGTCACCGATTTTATGACGCAGTAGCCCATCTTCGTTAGCGACTTGCTGTGGGGTGACATGTAGCAGCGATGTGGCCCCGCTGCGATGTCGCTGATCGCTTTATGAACGTTCTGAGCCGGTTTTTTGGTCGTTTGTGTCCCGCTGGTGAGACCTGAATCGCTGAGTGTGACTCCCTTTATGAACGACTTCACCAGCGTCACTGGTGGGACTAGGTTTTCCCAACGACCCCAGCGGTCGTTATACAGATCGCTGATCTTGATGAGATCTTTGTGTTGGAAGTAACTGCGATCACATAGCGCTTCTCGCCAGGTCGTGTCGTTGTCATGATCGCTAGTGCGATCGCTAATGTTTACAGGTGTCTTAAGGTCTTTACTGTAATTCCTAATACTACCTTACAGAAATTATTTTATGGCCCCAAACTAAAATAAATGGCTTTTGTTTGGGATATTTATCTTGGCAGAGTTCATGGACATGGAGCTAAATTTATGTTTTTAGTATGCAGTTCTAAATACGAGTTGTTTTTTTTTCCCTTTATATTGCTACTGTATTATATGAAGTGTGTTGCCAAAGATTGTCTCGCAGTTAATAAAGGTGTCTGATTTAAGCTATGCACAACAGGACATGGATCAGATGGAACTATTGTTTACGTCCAAGGATAAGTGATGCCAAATATATCTGGCAACCACATGTCCCTCCATGTTTTATTAAAATAAATTGCATGTTTGAAGTTTGGTGTAGAGAAGTGCTCTGTACACATGGAAGAAGAAACCCAAAAGAATTCTTCACAAAAATGCAATGTTCCCTTCATATATAAACCACAAAACCAATAGCGATAGTAAGGAACAAATAATTGACAATAATATAACAAATTTATTTAGATATTTATAATGAACAATCAATATAATTTGACACAGAAGTAAAATCGCAATGAGACATAGAGAACATAAACTATTAAAACAGACATACCACATTCAATAATTGAACATATCAGGAATATTATCAGTAATATCTGTTTATCTATATTAGCCTCTACCTCCCAATGAAGCTTCATAGGCGGTGAATCGCATGCGAGTTGCGTGTACCGCGGGGACTATATTGTTGTGAACGTGTTGGAGACGATTCGGAGCGGAAGCTCCTCTCGTGGTTGCTGAGGGTATTAAACCCTATGTTGAACAGCAAAAGTCCCACACCTGCAATTAATGATTGGTTATCAGGTGGGACATACTGGCCTGATAAAATGTAAGCTGACTTCCATGATCCTTCCCGGGTGATCAGTTGTTCTTCTGGTTAGGTTGGAATCAGCTTGCTTTTCTGCTGTCTTGCTATCATTCGGGATAAGTTTTTTTTCTGTGGTTTGATTTCTTTGTTTTTGCTGCCTTGCTTTTTTAGTTCAGCGGGTCCCCTTTGGGGGGGCTTGGGCTGGTCTCTGTTCTCTTTTTGTATTTGTTCATTGCTCATTTCTTGTGATATTTTACTGTGGGTAGCTGCGTGTTACACCAGAGATCTGATATAGGTGGTCGAGTCCGTGTGGTCTCAGGATTCTGGATTCAGAAGTGTTGGTGTTTTTCCTAGGGTTTTTCTGGGTTGCAGACAGTATTTTCTCTTGTGCTGTCATATCTAGACATTTTTGGGCCCCAGCGTTTGCTCAATCTGTTTTCTCCCTGTGTTCATGTTTTCATCTTGTCTAACCGCCTTTATATGTTTGGGGGCTTCCTATTCTTTTGGGGCTCTACCCCGGGGCAGTTAGCTTTCCTCTTTCCATCTTCAGGGATAGCTAATCTCTCCGGCTGTGACGAGGCGTCTAGGGCCCCGTAGGAACGTCCACGGCTGCTTGTAGTTGTGCGGTTAGTTTAGGGGTCTGCAACTATTAGTTTCCAACCTCTCTGGTGTTTGGCTGCCTATGTGGTTTTTTGACTCCTGTCCTCCTCCGCTACCAAACATAATAACACTAAATACTCTGCAATATGGCTTAGGTAATTGATTTGATTTCTTATGGGTGTATGACTACATGGACTTTTATTGTGCTATTCCTACTATGGTGTTTATGGTATATTCCTCAGGTGTCTTTCCCTTTACCATTACACTATTGTAATCCATCCCTTACCAGTGTATATTACAATTGGGCTTGATAGACATCAGGATCTAGATATATCCTTACTATGTATCTCCATTATAGATATACTGAATATTACTGTTATACAATTCCTAGGTATGTTCAGTTATTGAATATGGCATGCGTCAGTTTTATTAGTTTCTGTTCTGTATCTCATTGTGATTTTACATCTGTGAAACTTTTTATACGGAAAAAAAACTTAAGGGGTTGTCCAACGAGCAAAGTAATTTTAATAGATCTTAGAATAAAATATATGTAAGACCCAGTAAAAAGCACTGGTCTATATTAAATGTTATAACAAAGAATAAAAAAAAAATAGTTTCAATACCCCACAGTGAATTGCTCCACAGTACCCTCCACACACAGTATGGTGACCCCATCACAGTATTATTCTCCCAAATGTAACCTCACACAGCCCTCCATTCGGTATATTGGAACAAAGAGTGCTCCTATAGTATATTGAGCCCCACCTTGTCTCCATACAACATAATGAGTCCCACATAGTCTCCATACAGTATAATGGGGCCCTGCATTGCATTCCAGACAATATAATTGCCCCATAGTTTTCCTCAGTATAATTGGCCCCAAATAGTCCTCCATCAGTATAAAGGGGGCCTGTATTGCCCCACATAGTGCTTCTATAGTGTAATGGCCTCACATAGTGCCCCATTCAGTATAATGTCCTTAAATAGTTCTCTTTATAGTATAAAAGGTCCCACAGAGTGCTCTGTACAGGGTAATGGCCGCGTAGTGCTCATACTGCATAATGGTCTCACATAGTGCTCCATACTGTATAATGGTCCCACATACTGCTCCATACAGTATAATGCAGGGCTATAAGCTGTAAACCTGCGACTCCTCAATTTCCCTGACCCCGACTTCACAGCACTAGACTCACTACTGAGCATGTGCATAAAGTGCAGCACAGATTCATCTCAAATAAAACAGAAAAACCTTAGATCAGGAACAGACTGTAATTTCCCCGGGATCAATAAAGTGTATCGTATCGTATTTAAAGGAATTTCATAACTTTCTCAAATTCTTATGAAAAAATGTACAGCACAACCTGCATTGTACTACTGTACCCAATTTATTATATATTTGGGAATCAGAGTTGGTCCATTTTATACAGACTCTACCAACCTCATAGCCTTGGTATAATGGCCTCACATAGTGCTCCATACAGTTATAATGGCCCCACCTTAAAAGATAAAAATAAAAGAATACCTCTCCAGTTCCCCGCTGCTCCCTTTTCTTCATTGTGTCTTCAGATCCTCTGTACAGTGGGTGCGTGCTAATGACTTTATGGCACCCACTGCGCTGAGATGTCAGACACAGAGGGGGAATGATGGGAGAGTCAGTTTCTACTGTATCGGTGTCCAGGATGCCGACATAGCCGGATGTGGGACACTCCTTGTTTCGTAAGCCAATATTAATCTGGGGACCCGCGTACATCGGGCAAATATACTTGCCTGCAGGCCAGAGTTTAACGTGTGCCTAAGACCATCTATTCACAATGTGCCACTTTTATGCAAAACTGTAGCTATTATAACAGCTCTAGAGATAGATGGATGGAAACCCTAAGGAGTATAAACTTTATAACATGCTTTGTCATAAATAAGAGTATTTATCCGAAGATGCAATGGGGTACGGGTGGGAGTAGAAGCCAAGCAGAAAAAGCATCTTTGCAGCTTCGTCAGGGGTCAAGGGAGCACGCCATTAGGACCATTTAACATTGACTACATTTAGTTTCCATATTTTATAAATCGTCAGAATATCTTGCATGTTTATTCTCCAGCCTTCTGCCGTGTTCTGGTGTAATGGCCAATGTTATGCAGGCATTGCTTGAAGTCCTGGGGAATGTGTGCTGTATGGTACAGAGTAATCTTCATCTGCATGTATTTTCTTACAGAGGTTTTTTTTTATTTCATTTTTTTTATAAATTCTGCCCACTGCCAAGTCTGTGAATGACAAATGCACCCTTGTTTGAAAACTTACTGTGCCTTCTGCAATTACGTGGCAATTCATGATGGCTTCTATCCAATATCCACCAAGCTTATTCTTAATGAGCCCGGGCGCTGTGATGTGTCATGTACAGAAAACACATAACTGCTGGCTCTTGAGGAATTCTGACTTTCAGAAGCGTCATGTCATTTTATGACTGTACAAAAGGATATTTTTACCTAGGCCCATTCTGTAACCTCGGTCTATGCAGAAAAACAGGGAAGAAGGGGGGAGGGGAACCGTGCTATCTACACAGTGGTCTCTGGTTTGGCTGGTGTAAGGACAAGACATTTTGGTTCTTTGTACATGGCAGTTAATCGATCCAGAATTAATAAGATATTGCAGTTCCAGCAAATAAAGATAATAAACTTGTAAAATACAAACTATACTATTTTCTGCTATTCTGTTCTTTCTGGATCCACTTTCTCATAGTATTCTTGTTTCATCTTGCAGTAATACAATAACACCTTTTACTTTTCATTTCTAATGGATAAAGAGAGAAAATCTGGCCATATAATGGAGACACGGGCAGCTCTTTATATCTAATGATCCCTGCACCGTGTGTATGTCCCACCTGGGACCAGCCTATGTCGTGGCACAAACACTTTGGTTTGGTGGGGTGATTTACATAAACCCAGCACCTTTTTGCCGGGATAACATGTGAAAATTTGGGACAGTTGACAAGTATGCCTGCATGTGCAGTGAAGGTCGGAGGTTTTCCGGTTTTAAAATCCTTCACAACCTGTACAGTTTGGGTTAATAAACGAACAGCTCTGCTCACCTTTTCCTTCACCTTTTTATTTTTATTTTATTTTACTTTATTCCACTGCTGCTCTGTACCATATTGTGCGTTATATAGAGTTCTTTACTAGCCTCCTTTTGAGCCTTTTTTGTATTGTATTCATGGTCCTGTTTTACACATTTTAATTGTTTTATTTTTTCTTTCTTTTGTAGGGCTTCTCCTCTTTTCCTGATTTTTGATTCTTGCTATTGCATCTCTTGTTATGTCTGTTCATTTATTGGTTATTTTACTTTTGGTAATGGTCACACAATTTGGAGTTACCAATATGTGATTTTGTATTTTTGCTATGTATTTTCTTCTTTTTTCTTTTTATTTTTATTTTATTACTCTTTATTATTATTATTTATTTCTTTTTCATGTGTCATTAATATTCTTTTCCAGTTTCCAGAAGATATGTATTTATTTCGCTATGCAATTAACATTCGTTGCTTTATTATTTCTGACAAACGACTATATGCTTTATCTGGCATTATTAGGTTCAAATAATGATATCGCGATTTTACAAGTGTGTTCCTTTATTCTCGGAGGTTATGCTTTGTCACCAGTGATTTTTATTTGTATACTCATTTTTCCACAATGGAGCAGTCCGTATGTGATGTCAGTATCTCGCACTGTTTGATCACCATGGTTGCAAAAAATCAAAGCGAGTTACGTCGGATGGGAAGTGACGCACTTTCTTACTATTCGGAGCAGTTCGGATATGATCGTGGCATCACCTTATCACCATGGTTGCTGGTATATAAACTAAGAACCTCCGGAGCTACGTCGGACCGGAAGTGACGTATTTTTCATCAATCTTCCGCTTTGTGAATGGACTGGCTTGATACGCCCCTGGGCGGGACCTTCGATTTGTTTATACTCACTATGAACCTTTTAGTTGTAGATCGGGAATGTTTTTTGTGGCGATTTAGGTGCATTTACTTATATGATTGTTTATTATTGTTCCTTCACATTGCGATTGTTGTTTTTGTATGCTGTGTCATATATTATTTCTGGTAATGTAGGAGGGTATTATGTTGGTCAAAATTTATTTGATTGGCCCCCCATACTTTATATAGCCCTATCTGGCCAGGACCTAACCACCCGGACGAAGCATTTCTTGCGAAACGCGCGTCGGGGGTTGGGGGTCTCTCGGGCTCCTGTGCTGGTAAAGTAATTTTAAAAAAAACCCAAAATGCCACAAAAAAACATTCCGATCTAACTATAAAGGTTCATGTGGTTTTAAAAATCAAGGTCCCGCCAGGGGGAAAAAAAAAGCAGCCCATTCACAAGCGAAATTGATAAATTACTCACTTCCGGTCCGACTTTGCTCCGGAGGTTCTTTTTATATACCAGAAAACCAGGTATAAGGTGTGCCACAAATCAACCGAATGCTCGAATGAGAATTGGTCATTTTCCCATCCGACGTAACTCGGCTTTGATTTTTTGCAACCATGGTGACAAACATGCGAGATACTGACCCCACATAGGGGACTGCCCCAAATTGGAAATGAGGTAACAAATAAAAATCACTTACAAAGAAAACCCCCGGAGAATAAGGGAACACATTTGTAAATCGGGGATTTTCATTTTTGGAACCTAAATTGCCGATAAAGCATATAGTCGGTTTGTCAAAAAATAATAAAGCAAACGAATTTTAATTTGCATACCCGAAATAAATACAATTTTTGGGAACTGGAAAGAAAAATGCACATAAAAAAAAAATAAAAAATAATAAAAGTAATAAAAAAAAAATAAAAAAGAAAAAAAAGAAAATACATAGAAAAAATACAAAACAATTTTGGTAACCCCAATTGGGGGACATTACCAAAAGTAAATAACAATAAATGAACAGCATAAAAAGGGAGAGCAATAGCAAGAACAAATCGGAAAAGAGGAGAGCCCTACAAAAAAAAAGAAAAATTAAAAAACCCAATTAAAATGTTAAAAACGGGCCGAATACAATACAAAAAGGCTAAAAAGGGAGGTAGTAAAGAACTCATAAAAAACACAAAGGTACGAGCAGCGTGGAATAAAAGTAAAAAATTAAAATAAGGGAAGGAAAAGGGTGACCCGACGGTTCGTTTATTACCAAACTGTACGGGTTGTAAAGGGGAATTTTAAACCGGGAAAAACCTCCGACTTCTGCACGGGGCGGGGCATACTTTAAACGCCAAATTTTCACATTTTATCCCGGCAAAAAGGGTCTGGGTTTATGTAAAACACCCCACCAAACCAAGGTTTGTGCCACGACATAGGCTGTCCCAGGGGGGGACTTTACACACGGTGCGGGGATCATTAGATAAAAGAGCTGCCCGTGTCCCATTATATGCCAGATTTTCTCTCTTTATCCTTAGAAATGAAAAGTAAAAGGGTTATTGTATTACTGCAAGAGGGAAAAACAAGAATACTAGAGAAAGTGATCCAGAAAAACAGAATACAGAAATAGTTTATTTGTTTTTTTTACAAGTTTATTATCTTTATTTGCGGAATGCAATATTTATTAATTGGGGGTTCGTTTAATGCTTGTAAAAAAGAACCAAATGCTGTTTTCCTTTACCCCACCAAACCAGGGGCCACTGTGTAGAAGCCGGTTCCCCCCCCCCCTTTCTTCCCTTTTTTCTGAAAGACCGGGTTTCAGAATGGGCCCCAGGTAAAAATATCCTTTGGGACCCGTCTAAAAAAGACATGCGCTTCTGGGAAAATCAGAATTCCCCAAGGCCAGCGTTATTTTTTTGTACATGACACATCACAGGGGTGCCCGGGCTCATTAAAATAAGCTTGGTGGGTATTGGATAGAAGCCATCATGAATTGCCAGTAATTGCGAAGGAACAGTAAGTACAACAAGGGGGCATTTGTTCATTCACAACTTGGGTTGGTCAGGGAAGTTATAAAAAAATGAAATAAAAAAAAACTTTTGTAAGAAACTACTGCATGAAGATTACCTGTACATACAGAAAAACATTCGACCCTTTAGAGCAATGCCTGATACATTTGGCATTTCACCAAACACCGAAGGGAAGGGCTGGGGAATATCATGCAAATTTTTCTGGGCGAGTTTATAATTATTTAAAACAAATGAGTCAAAGTTTTTGGTCTAAGGGGTGCTCCCTTGACCCGGGCGAAACTGCAAAAATGCTTTTTCTGCTTGGGTTCTACCCCACCCTACCATTGGGAATTTTTTCGGATAAATACTCTTATTATGACAAAGTGTTTGCCATCATTCCCCCTCTGTGTTGACATATCAGCGCAGCTGGGTGCCATAAAGTCTTTTGCACGCACCCATGTACAGAGGATCTGAAGACACAATGAAGAGAACGGAGCGCTGGTGGGAAGGGATATGGAGGAGGTATTCTTTTATTTTGATCTTTTAAGGTGGGGCCATTATTCTGTATGGAGCCTATGTGAGGCCATTATACCATGGCTATGGAGTTGGTAGGTCTGTATAAAATGACCATAACTCTGATTCCCAAATATATAATAAATTGGGTACAGTTAGTACATGCAGGTTGTGCTGTACATTTTTTCATTAAGAATTTGAGAAAGTTATGAAAGGTCTTTAAATCGTTACGATTCACTTTAATTGATCCCGGGGGGAAAATTACAGTCTGTTCTGATCTAAGGATTCCTGTTTTTATGTGAGATGAATCTGTGCTGCACTTTTTGCTCATGCTCAGTAGTGAGTCTTGTGCAGTGAAGTCGGGGTCAGGGAATTGAGGATTGTCGAAGGTTTACAGCTTATAGCCCTGCATTATTACTGTATGGGCAGTAGTGGGGACCATTATTCAGTATGGAGCACTATGTGTGAGCCATTATGCAGTATGGGAGCACCTACGCGGCCATTACCTGTGTACAGGGCATCTGTGGACCTTTTATACTATAAGAGAACATTTAGGAAATTATACTGAATGAGGCACTATGTGAGGCCATTACACTATTATGAAGCACTATGTGGGGCAATACAGGCCCCCGTGTTACTGTATGGTGGACTATTTGGGGCCTATTATACTGTAGGAAGAACTATGGGGGCAATATTTATATGGTCTGGAATGCAATGCAGGGCCCCATTATACTGTTGGAGGATATGTGGGACTCATTATGTTGTATGGAGGACAAGTTGGGCTCATTATACTTATGGAGCATATTTGTTCCAATTATACCGTTTGGAGGGCTGTGTGAGGTTACAGTTGGAGACTAATACTGTGATGGGGTCACATTCTGTGTTGTGGAGGGTACTGTTGGAGCCAATTCACTGTGGGGGTATTGTACTAATTTTTTTTTCTTATTCTTTGTTATTAACATTTCATATAGCCATGTGCTTTTTACTGCTCTTAATATATTTATTCTTCGTTCTATTAAAAAAAAAAATGTACTTTGTCGTTGGACAACCCTTTAAGTTTTTTTTTCCCGTATAAAAAATGTTTCACAGATGTAAATCACAATGAGATAAGAACAGAAACTTTAAAACTGACGAAAATGCCGATATTCAATTAACTGAAATACCAGGAATTGTATAAACAGTAATATCTGTTTAATTTTAGGGAGATTACATAGTAAGGTTATATCTAGATCCTGTGTCTATCAAGCAGGTATAGTTAATATACCACTGGTACGGGTTGGGATAACAATAGTGTAATGGTTAGGTAAAGACACCTGATGGAATTATACCATAATCACCCATGTAGGTAAAGCACAATAAATGTCCATTTGGTAGTCATACACCATAGAGAAATCAAATCAATTTCCTATAGCATAGTTGGCCGAGTATATAGTGTTATTATGTTTTGGTAGCGGAGGAGGTAGGATGTCAAAAAACCACTTAGGCAGCCAAACCACCTGTGAGGTTGGAAAATAATAGGTTGCAGACCCCTAAACTTGACCGCCACAACTACAAGCCAGCCGTGGGACGTTCTACGGTGCCCTAGACGCCCTCGTCACTGGCCGGAGAGATTAGCTATCCCTGAAGATGGAAAGAGGAAGCTGAATGCACCGGAAGGGAGAGTAGAGCCCAAAAGAATAGATGCCCCCAAACTATAATGGCGGTTAGACATGATGAAAACATGACACAGGCAGAAGAAAACAGATTGAGCACACGCTGAGGGCCTCTAAAATGTCTTGATAGGACAGCACAAGGAGAAAATACTGTCTTGCAACCAGAAAAAACACTAGGAAAAAACACCAACACATTCTTGTATCAGAAATCCTGAGTCCACACGGTCTCGACCACCTATATAAGTTCTCTGGTTTGTGGAACACCAGCTACAGCAGTAAATATCACAAGAACTGAGAAGGAACAAATACTAAAAGAGAACAGAGACAAGCCCAAGCCCCAAAGGGGACCCGGCTGAACTAAATAGCAAGGCAGCAAATAACATAGAAAATCAAACAAAGAAAAAAAACTGATCCGAATGATAGAGGAGACAGGCAGAAAAGCAAGCTGAATTCCAACCTAGACCAAGAAGAAACAAACTGTTCTCCGGCAAGGATATGGGACGTCAGCTTATTATTTAAGGCCAGTATGTCCACCTGATAACCAATCATTAATTGCAAGGTGTGGGACTTTTGCTGTTAACATAGGTTCAATACCCTCAGCAACCACGAAGGGTGCTTCCGCTCCGAAGTCGGTCTCCAACCGTTCACATACTATATAGTCTTGCGGACATCGCAACCTCGCAGTGCGTTTCACCGCATATGAAGTTCAATTGGGAGGTAGTGGCTATATAGATAATCAGATTATTCTGATAATATTCCTGATATGTTCATTTTTTGGAGTGTGGGATGTCTGTTTTATAGTTTATGTTCTCTATGTTTCATGCGATTTTACTTCCCCTGTGTCATTATTATATTGATTTGTTCATATAAAATATCTAAATATATTTGTTATTTTTATAGTCAATTATTTGTTCCTTTACTTTCGCTATTGGTTTTGTGGTTATATATGAAGGGAACCTTGCATTTTTGTGAAGATTCTTATTGGTTCTTATTCTGTGTCAAGAGACTTCTCTACACAAAATTCAAAATGCAAATTTATTTTAATAAAACATGGATGGATGTGGTTGCCAGATTATAATTTGGCATCACTTATACTTGGGACGTTAAACAATGTTCCATCTGACTCCATGTCCTGTTGTGCATAGCTTAAATCAGTCACCTTTATTAAACTGCTGAGACCAATCTTTGGAAACCACACTTTACATATATTCAGTAGAATATGAATGGAGTAAAAAAACAACTCGTATTGAACTGACATACTAAAAACATAATTTAGTCCATGTCCTGAATTGCCCAAGGAGAGGGTAATATACACTAAAGCTTTACTTTAGTTTGTGGGCCTATTAATAAATTCTGTAGGTAGTATTAGGAATTCAGGAAAAAAGACCTTAAGACCACTGTAACACTTTTTTAGCGATCGCACTAGCGATTCATGACAAGACACGATGGCGAGTGCGCTATGTGTTCGCTAGTTAGCTTCCAACACAATGATTCATCAGAGATCAGCGTTCTGTTTCTGTTTAACGGACGCTGCGGTCGTTGGGAAAACCTAGTCCCACCAGTGACGCTGGTGAAGTCGTTTCATAAAGGGTGTCACACTCAGTATTCAGGCTCACCAGCGGGGACAAAACGACCAAAAAAACGGCTTCAGATGTTCATAAGGCGATCAGCGAATCGCAGCGGGAGACATCAACTGCTACTTGTCACAACTGCCTAAGTCGTAACGAGGATCGGCTTACTTGCGTATAAAATCGGTGACGCAGTAGCTATCTTGTTAGCGATCTCGCTTAGTGTGACGTACCTTTGTGCTTTACAACAGATCAATTACCACATACAGTGGGGAAGGAAGGGATAAGATGTACAGTAATTGATACAATGACGATTTTACAAGTTTGCCACTACAAAGAGTGGAAAGGTTCTAATTTTTATAGTAGATACATACATAATGGAGACGATTAAAAAAAAAAAAAAATTTGTATGATTTTTACACAATGCACTGTGTATTTTATAATGCATGAATACGGATTTTTGATTTCATTAAAGAATAGAAAACTTATATTTGGTACAGAAAACTTTGTTTGCAATTACAGGCTCAGATGTATCCTGTAGTTCTTGACCAAGTGTGCAAACACTGCCGCAGGGATTTTTGGCCCACTCCTTAAAGAGATCTTCTACAGATCTTTCAGGTTTTGGGGCTGTTTGAAAACTTTGAACTCCGCTCCTCCAAAAAATTTTCGATTGGGTTTCAAGTCTGGAGCACTGGCCAGGTACTCCAGGACTTTGAAATGCGTTTATTGGAGCCACTCCTTAGTTGCACTCGCTGTGTGTTTCGGGTCATTGTCATGCTGGAAGACTCCTAGCCCCGACCAATCTTCAATGCTCTTTACTTGAGCCTGAGGAGGTTGTTAGCAAAGTGTTGCGAATACATGATCCCATTCCATCCACCCTTTTTAAAGGGAATACTGTCACCCCATTTTGGCCCTATGAGATAGAGGACACCGCCATCAGGGGCTGATCTACAGCATTCTGTATGCTGTAGTTAAAGCTCCCGATGCTACCTGAATGTGAAGAAAAACGAGTTATAAAATACTCACCAAGGGTGTTCCAGGGTGCGGTCGGGTCCGATGGCGTCACGGTCCGGTCCGGGGCCTATGGTGGAGGCAGAGCTGGAGTACTGCCAGGTGCGCAGGCGCGGGAAAGGTCCGTGAGGTCGGCACTGCGCACTACAGTACTCTGCTATGCCCTCACAAGGGCCAGAGCAGTGGCTGCGACGAGAGCGCGATGGTGGACCGAAAGAAGAAGCCGGCTCGCACAAGATGGAGGCCCCGCTCCCAGAAGCCCTGGTGAGTATTTTTTAATCGTTTTTCTTCACTTTCAGGTGCATCGGGGGTTACTCTTACAGCCCATTACGAATGCTGTATGATAAGCCCTGATGGCGGAGAGGCCCTATTCATAGGGACAAAATGGGGTGCAGATTCATTTAATTACCGTTGCAGTAATCCTGACCTCTTGCAGAAAAGCACCCCAATTATTTGAAAGTATGCAGATTTCCCTTCCAACATGCTTCACGGAAGGGGGGACAGTGTTCTTGGAAATGTGCTCATCCCTCTTCTTACAAACACGAGTGGAGTTTATACCAAAAAGTTCCATGTGGACCCTATATTGACCTGTTCACCTACATCCTTCGACTTCTTTAGTCTCTTCATCTGGTTGGACTCCATTATCCTGCTCCGGAAGCTTTCGATGGAATGCCTTCTTCTGTGATCATTTAAAACATTTATTAGCTAGCTTTCCGTGAACACTGAAACAATCTATCCTAGACCTGCAATATGTTTTTACATCTATTACGGTCTTCTTAGACTGAAACTTTACCAGTGTTGGTATCTAATTCAGATTCAACGCTTGTCTTTTTCCCCTGACTGACTATCTTTGAGGCTGTACTTGGCCGGGTAACACCCTTTATGTTCTATGATTTCCGTCCCTGGGGCTGTGGTCCTAGGTACAGTGTGCATTACTGTTTAAAAGGGCAGTCTCTTGAATTTGTTCCCGAAATTATTAAATATATTTGGGTCTTCTAAAAGTTTAATGTATCCTTTTTAGGACATATGGCCCAATATGAGGAAACAACCATGGACCCACTCAGATTGTTTAGGTTTTATTCTGCCTCCCATGTTGTTGTCATACCTTTTCTCCTGTCTCTGTTTAGGGACTCGTACATTCCCAACAGGATGCTGGGATCTGTTACAGCCTTCATATCATTCTTACGGTAGTTCAGGTCTTTTTTTTGCCATTACTTGAGTGTTATTCTGCATTTTGGGGCATAGTGGTGTGATTGCTTCATACCTCGCCCCCATTACGGATTTAGATGTTATAGGTGTCACTCTGTAAATACATCCTTCATATTCATTGCTTACACCGTGCTCCAATCAATATACTAACCTTGGTTTCCAATTTCATTACCTTCATTTAAGCGGACATTCATTCTGTATGTTATAACTGTGGTCACGTTGGACATACCATTCACAGTCATGGCTTGACTGGGGATCCATATTAACATTGCTTGATTCCCTATTTGTGATTCCTGCTTTACGGAGTCCTTACATTGTCGTTGGATCCTCCCCATTGTTCATGCTAATTGCTTTTTTTTTTTCAGGATATGAGCTAGGATTTTTTTTTTTGTTTTTTGTAAACCATTATATTGCCATCAGGACTTTCATGGTCTATTGTAACCATATCAAATTGGACTCTTCTTTGCCCCAATGGATTTTTTATTTCACTATAGTAGAGTGTTACCTTCTTCATCTTTCAGGCAGTTGTTGATTTGTCTTACTGTGCAAGCGCGGGGTATACCATTCATGATCACTCACCTCTGCCATTTCGCACTGAGGTGAGTGGCCATTCTTGGATGTGAGGCATTTATGCTTTCGGTCTCCGATGCCAGTCACTGCCTTAATTCATTCTGACAGCGACGGTGGACGTAGACACAAGAAATGCTTATCTCATTTTATCGTTTGAATGTATATCTCCACTCCCCTGACAAGGATTTTTATAAGCGATAGCTTGGGGCCCTTTCCCACCCGTGTTCAGGGGTAACAACACCATGACTCTGTCCTTGACTTGAAGACATATCAGAGTTTGGCGTTTGCTGAACAAAGCTTTTGCGGTACTAGCGGGAGTATTCTTCACATCTTTGAATTCCTGCTTATGTAAGTTGCCCTTTTTTTCCCTCTTTGGCATTTATACATGCACCCTCTTCTCTTGCCTTATTTGATGCGTGTCAAATAACAGGTTAAGTACATAGGCTGAATTCACACTCATCGGGCATCACGTTGTATTTTCATGCCATGATTAGAGAATATACAAGGGGTCACCAGAGCTTTAGTTCATCTCGGGTCCATGTCCTATACTTTCCAGGTTATTTCTGCCAGTAGGTTCAGCCTTCGCTGAATGCCCATTTGACTCCTACCTCTGGTTTGGATAGTGTATTGGTCACCCATCTTCTTGCATGTCTGTACCTTTATGAAATATTTAGCCACATCCTTTCTATTTAAGTATTCTTGGGCCAAACCTACCCTTGTTCATGGCATTACATCACATTGATGTTTCACGTATTTACCTCCTGACTCATGCCCCGTTTTTGTTGCCTTGCCCTTCAATTGGTGCTCTGGAGTGTTGGATAATCATGGGCTACTTATGCTAATGTTTTTTTTTTTAGAGGGGTTTTCATCTCTTTTCGGTTTGTTCTTGTGCTTAAAAATGTTGTTATACATTCTCCAGGTGTCCACATTATATTTGTTTTGCCTTTTTTTCTTTTGGCTTAAAATTCATTCCCCATACACGTTTGTAGTACCTTGATATTTATCTATTATCATTGTATCATATTTGGTGTCACCTACTATTATTCATCTTTTTGGTTCCAGCTGACACATGACCTTCTCCCATGGCTAATTTGGATCTCCAGAATGGTCATTGGGCAAGCTTTAATGGGCCTGGCATGTGCTGGCCGTGTGCTGGAGACCTTGGACGTTGCCTGCAGGATTTTCATCTATGAACGGCGTTTTGTGTTACTAACTGATTATTGTTGAGGGGACTGTGCTCTCTTCAGATCATTGACCAGGGCCTACCGTTGTAGTTTGGGCTGATTCTAACACTTTTCTCGAAAAGGCTCCTTTACTCCACGATGCAAGATCTTTTTAGAGCCCAGACCAAGGAAAATTGTCAGATCAGCTTGTGTTTCTTTCATTTTATAATTGTGTCAACAATTGTTGCCTTCTCAATAAGACTGTTTGCCTATTGGCATGCAGCCCATCCCAGCCTTGTGCAGGTCTTCAATTTTGTCCTGGTGTCCTTAGGCACAGCTCTATGTCTTGGCCATGGTAGAGAACGGTGGGAATGTAATGATTGTGTGTGGGACAGATGTCTTTTTAAGGTAACAAGGTTCAATCAGGTACAATTATACAGGTAATGAGAGCAGAGTAGGAGGGCTTCTTAACCCCTTCGCCGACATGACGCCTACGTTGGGTCATGAAAACCTGTGCCATTCCCGAGTCCATGAACGCCAAGTAGGAGTTCTGCTATAAATTTTGTTCAGCGGGTTTCCTTATTTTCCCCGGTGACCGGAGTCACTTGAAGGTCACCACGACCCGCAGGGCACAGGACCCCTTGCGCTTCACCACAGTGGGGGTGGCGTAACCCCCAAGTGGTTTACGATCGCTCTGATTGGCTGTTAAAAGTAAACAGCCATCGAGCGATTAGTAATATTTCACCACTGAAAGTGGTGTAATATTACAATCCAGCCTTGGCCGGATGCTTGCAATAGCATCGTGCCATGGCAGGACAATGTGTTCCCACCCTCCCCACACGAGTAAACGGTGGTGATCTGCCGCCGCCGGCCGAATCATGGCGGCGAAACGGTACCGCCGTTACTATCATCTGTGGCCGAATCCGATCCTCTCCCCTCCGGTGTGCTCCGCTCCCTCCCCGCCCTCCGATCCACCCCCCACGCCTGTATCTCCTCCCCCGGTCTTCTGCGGTCTTCCATACTGTTTCCCGCCAGCGGCGCATGCGCAGTTGCGCCTATCAAAGTACATTTTATTTTATCGCTGTGATAAACTCTCACAGTGAATAAAATAAAAGTAATGAACCCCCCTGTATAGGTAGGACAAAAAAGTAAAATAAAATTTTTTTTTTTTTTTTCCTTTTAGGCCCTGTCACACGTTTGCGGATTTCATGCGTATCCGCAGCGGAAGTCGCTGTGATCCGCAGGGATTTCGCTGCTTGATTCCGGCTGTTGGATTTCGCTGCTGATCCGAGCGGATTTCGCTGGGGATCCGCAGAGGATTTCGCTGTCGATTCGCAAGCGGATTTTCGCTGCAGATCCGCAGCGGTATTTCGCTGCCGTTCCGCAGCGGATTTAGCTGCCGTCCGCTTCCAGGGTTGTTCAGCTGCTGTTCCGCAGCGGAATTTTGCCTCTGATCCGACAGCGGATATTGCTGCGGAATCCGAAGCGTATTTCGCTGGGGATCCGCTGCGGATTGCTGCGCATCCGCAGCGGGATTTTCGTGCTGATCCGCAGCGGAATTGGCTGGGGATCGCAGCGGATTTTGCTGCCTGATCTGCACGGATGTTGCAGCGGGATCCGAAGCGGTTTGGCGCTTGCGGCCTCCATCAGCAGATCCCCCCAGAAACCATGTACAGTTACAATTCAATAAATTGGTATAAATAAACGCTGTGCACATGCTGCGGATTTTTCAGCGAGCGGATTTGCTGCGGTTTTATTTCCGCAGCATGTAATTCCTTTGTGCGGATTCCGCTGCGGTTTTACACTTTCCTTTATAGTTGTAAAAACCGCAGGGAAAAACCGCAGCAAATCCGCGCTAACTGCGCAGGTAAAAGGCAAGTTCATTTTACCTGAGGATTTTAGGAAAAAATCGCAAGTGAATCGCAGCATGAGCACGGAGGCCTCAGGGTTAGGCTGGGTTCATATTGCATTTTGGCAGTCAGTTGTTTGGTCTGCGTTTCACCGCGTTTAACGTTGGTATAACGCGGTGTAACGCGTCCGTTAACGTGCCATGCACCCCATTTGTGAAGTGCGCACATCGCAACGCATGCCGTAAAGTTAGCATGCGTTTGCGGCATTGCCGTCATTCAGTGTCGGAGCCTCGGACTCGGGCTGCAGCATCTGGGCTCGTCACGCTAGCACAGATGAATCATTGAGGATTCATCGGCGCTAGCGGGTATAGCATAACGCGATCGCGTTATGCTAGTACACTTACCAGCCGGTCAACGCTACGTGTTGAACGGGCTGGTAAAACGCAATATGAACCCAGCCTTAGTGGTTAGGGTTAGAATTAGGGTTACGGTTTAGAATTTGGGTTACGGTTAGAATTGGGTTAGGGTTGGAATTTGGCTTCTTAGGGTTGGAATTTGGGTTAGGGTTGGTATTTGGGTAGGGTTGTGGTTTAGGGTTAGCGTTAGCATAAGTTGTTAGGGGTTGTTTTGGGGTAGGGTTGGGAATTAGGTTAGGTGGGGGTTTGGTTTATGGTTAGAGTTGTGGATTTAGGAGTTGGGGTGTGTTAAACCCTTCACACCCAAGGGTGGTTTGCACGTTAACTGACCGGGACAATTTTTACAATTATGACCACTGTCTCTTTATGGGTTATTAAACTCCGGAACTGCTTAAATGGATTCTTCGCGTGCGGAGATTGTTTTCTCGTGACATATTTTACTTTATGTAGTGGTAAAATTTCTTCAATATAATTGCGTTTATTTTTGAAAAATACGCAAATATGGCGGAAAATTTTGAAAAATTAGCAATTTTCAAACTTGAATTTTTATCTCCCTTAAAAAAAGAGAGAAGAAAATATGTCACACAAAATAGTTAAGAAATAACATTTCCACATGTCTTACTGTTACTCAGACAATTTTGAATTCAAATTTTTTTTTTTTGTTAGGAAGTTTATAAGGGTTAAAAGTTGACCGAGATTGCTCAGTTTTACAACAAAATTTACTAAGCCATTTTTTTTGGGACCACCCACATTAGAAGTACTTTGGGGGTCTACATGACAGAACATTCCCAAAAGTGACACCATTCTAAAAAACTGCACCCTCAAGGTACTCAAAACACATTCAAGAAGTTTATTAACCTTCAGGTGCTTCACAGGAACTAAAAGCAACGTGGAAGGAAAAAATAAATATTTAACTTTTTAGCCACAAAAATGATCTTTTACAAACTTTTTTTTTTATTTTCACACGGGTTAAAAGGAGAGAATATGGAAGTTAAGGTTTGTTATGGCAATTTCTCCTGAGTACGCCATTACCCCATATGTGGGGGAAAACCACTGTTGGGACACAGCTGAGCTGTAAGGGAAGGAGCGCCGTTTGACTGTTTTCAAACTAAATTGGCTGGAGTTGAGATTGGACGCCATGTCGCGCTTGGAGAACTCTGTGACCTAAACAGTGAAAACCCCCCACAAGTGACAACCATTTGGAAACTAGGACCCCCTAAGGTACTTATCTAGATCTGTTTGTGAGCATTTGAACCCCCAAGTGTTTCACAAAAAGTTTATAATCCGGGAGGTGTTGAAAAAAAAAAAAAAAATTTCCACAAAAAAGGATTTTTGAGTCCTTAATTTTGAATTTTCCCAGGATATGGCCCAAAAGTGGTTGTCCAATTTGTCTGAGTACGCTGATAACCATATGTGGGAGGTGGATAGGGGGAAAAAAACTGTTTGGGGCGCCACGGCCAGGGCTTCGAGCCCGACACCCCCCATACAGTAGTTTCTCCCACATATTGGGTATCAGCGTACTCAGGACAAATTGGACAACAACTTTTGGGGTCCAATTTCTCCTGTTACCCTTGTGAAAAAAAAATATTGGGGCGAAAAAAAATCATTTTTGTAAAAAAAAAGGATTTTTATTTTTACGGCTGTGCGTTATAAACTTCTGTGAAGCACTTCGGGTTCAAAGTGCTCACCACACATCTAGATAAGTTCCTTGTGGGTCTATTTTCCAAAATGGGGTCACTTGTGGGGGGTTCCACTGTTTAGGCGTATCAGGGGCTCTCCAAATGCGACATGACGCCCCAGACCATTCCATCAAAGTCTGCAATCCAAAACGTCACTACTTCCCTTCCGAGCCCTGACGTGCACCATACAGTAGTTTTCTCCTACATATTGGGTATCAGCGTACTCAGAACAAATTGGACAAAACTTTTGGGTTCCAATTTCTTCTGTTACCCTTGTAAAATAAAATATTGGGGCGAAAAAATCATTTTTGTAAAAAAAAAAAAGGATTTTTTATTTTAAGGCTGTACGTAATAAACTTTAGTGAAACACCTGGGGGTTCAAAGTTCTCACCACACATCTAGATAAGTTCCTTGAGGGTCTAGTTTCCAAAATGGTGTCATTTGTGGGGGTTTCCACTGTTTAGGCAGATCAGGAGCTCTCCAAACACGACATGGCGTCAGCCAATTCTGCGTTGAAAAAGTGAGACGGCGCTCCTTCCCTTCCAAACTCTGCCATGCACCCAAACAGTGGTATACCCCCACATATGGGGTATCAGTGTACTCAGGACAAATTGCACAATAACTTTTGGAGTCTTGTTACCCTTGGAAAAATAAAAATTCGGGTGAAAAGATCATTTTTGTGGAAAAAATATGATTTTTAAATTTTAACGGCTCTACGTTATAAACTTGTGTGAAGCACTGAGGGTTCAAATTGCTCACCAAAGATCTAGATAAGTTCCTTAGGGGGTCTAGTTTCCCAAATGGGTCATTTGTGGGGGTTTCCACTGTTTAGGCACATCAGGGCTCTCCAAATGCAACATGGCATCCAAATCTCAATTCCAGCCATTTTGGTTGGAAAAAGTCATATGGTGCTCCTTCCTTCCGAGCTCTGCCGTGCGCCCAAACAGTGGTTCCCCCCCACATATGGGGCATCAGCGTACTCAGGACAAATTGGACAACAACTTATGTGGTCCAATTTCTCCTGATACCCTTGGGAAAATAAAAAATTAGTGACTAAAAGATAATTTTGTGGAAAAAAATAGGATTTTTTATTTTCATGCCCGGGCATTATAAACTTGTGTGAAGCACTTGGGGTTCAAAGTGCTCACCAAAGATCTAGATAAGTTTCCTTAGGGGTCTAGTTTCCAAAATGGGGTCACTGTGGGGGATTTCCACTGTTTAGGCTCATCTGGGCACTGCAAACGAACATGACCCCCATCAACGTCTGCATTCCAAAACGTTACTACTCCTTTCCAAGCCCTGCCGTGCGCCCAAACAGTTTTCCACCCCCACATATGGGGTATCAGCGTACTCAGGACAAATTGGACAACAACTTTTGGGTCCAATTTCCTTGGGAAAATCAGAAATTTAGGACAAAAAATATTTTGTGATTTTTTTTTTTTCACACACAGGCTTATAAAACTTTGTGAAACACTTGGGTTCAAATGCTCACAACAGATCAGATAAGAACCTAGGGGTCTAGATTCAAATGGGGGTCACTGTGGGGTTTCCACTGTTAGGCGCATCAGAGTTCTCCAAGCCGAATGGCGTCCATTCTCAAACCAGCAATTTAGTTTGAAAAAGAAACTGCGCTCCTTCCCTTACGAGCTCTCCGTGTGCCAAAACATGGTTTTCCACATGGGGTATTGGGGGGCGAACTCAGGAGAAATGCATAACAACCTTATCTGTCCATTTTCTCTTTACCCTGTGAAAAAAAAAAAAGTTTGTAAAAGAATTTTGTGCTAAAAGTTAAATATTATTTTATCCTCCACTTCTTAGTCCTGTGACACCTGAAGTTTTAATAACTTCTTGATGGTTTGAGTACCTGAGGGGTCAGTTTAGAATGGGTCATTGGGTATTTCTGCTCCATGACCCTCAAAGTGACATCAAATGTAGGTGGTCCCTAAAAAAATGGCTTGTAATTTGTTGTAAAATGAGAAATCGCTGGTCAAATTAAACCCAAATCCTAAAAAAAAAAATGACTTGCTGTTAGATTAATAGACATGGGAAATGTTATTTACAATTCTTTGGTTCAAACACCTTTTTAAGGGAAAAATTCAACTTTGCAAATTCAAATTCCAAATTTGGCCATATAACGTATTTTTCACACATAACAGTTCATGGAGAAAATTTTCCAAAAAAAGGACAATAGTCTTTTAGAAATCTTAATCGCGAAGAAGAAGCGTTCCCGATTTAAGCATAAACATGAAATGGAAGAAAATGGCTGCGTCATTAACGCAACACGAAGTGAATCTGCTTAATTCCTGAAACACAGAGACGCCTGGGAGCCAAATTCACCACATCAAACCCTTTGCCAAAATCAGTAAACCTAACATTACAAAATTAACCATACAATTACCATAACAAATTGCAACCCACCAAAACCACCCAACCAAAATCTCTGAGAGCCATTTAATGAAAGTTGACCGTAACACAATTTTACCTAGAACCTTAGGGTGGTTTCAAAATGGGTTAAAAACCCGTCAAACGAGCTTTTGTACGCCAAAAGAACTTGATCCTACATACGAGCATTCTCTCTAAACTGGAATACAGTTGAAAATGTTTCCTGGAGTCCCAGTATTAGAAAAATCAAGATATATCCAATAACAATCAGAAACTTGTCCCAAAACCCGGAAAATGTCATTTTTTGAAGGATGGAAGCGGAAGGAGCATTAGTGAGCCCCAAAAGGGATCACAAGGTACTCAAAAAAGCCCCTTAGGGGTGTTAAATGCCTCTTCCATTCATCCCCCTGTTAATGCGAAAAAAGGGTTTACGCCCCTGAGGTTAGCTTGGTAAACCCGTGCGTTTTTTACCTGGAAAACAGGTCAGAAATCAAGGGGAAAGGGTATTGTATTTCACGTAATATTGTTCAAAAGACGATAATCAATAAGGCCTTAATGAACCCTCTTTTTTGGCAAAAGAAAAAAAGGCACCCAAGGGTGAAGAGGATGGTTGATATGACCTTCTCCAATGATTCCTTGTATAAGACGCTAGGTCATGTTCAGGTACAGACAAGTTAAAAAAGGGGACCCCAGGGAAATTTTTTTGGCCAATTAATCCCCAAA